>KE154586.1:661888-674447 GCA_000411075.1 Sisymbrium irio | reverse complement strand
GAAGTAACTTGCCTTCTCCTTGGAATGGTTTCATGCGAAGCTCTGAATGATTTTGACCCGAAGCTCCTTGATGGAGAAGATCCTTTTGACTGTGAATCATTCATGCAAACAACGACGTGCTTCTCTATATCACCACTTCCTTCATGCACATTGCCAGATTCACACTTGTCAGCTCCACACTTTGTCTCTGCTAGGATACCCTTCTCAACGTCCTCTAGCTTATGCTCATTACTTTCAGCCAAAGAGTAGAACCGCTCATTCTCTGGCTCAGACCCATAATCCACTTGTTCAACATCTCCATTATCACCCTCGTTTTCTTCCCAAGGGTATGGTTCCCTCAATTCTCCATCCTCAAACTGAGAATCATAACCAGATTGGAACTCCTTCCCATTTCGAGCAGAGGAGTCAGCTTTAGGCCCAGACGCCAATGAAGAATTCATGTGGTCATCTGACGCAATCAGGCTAGCCGCGGAGTCCTTATAACCATCACCATGCCTGCTCTCTGTAACGGACTCAGTGACTTCTCCATCAGAGTATCTTTTGGACACCTCATCGACTGCATCACAAGGTTGACCCCATGCGTATGTTGGAAGATTTAAATCCCAGTGTAATCTATCATCTGTAAGGCATTCAGAGTTCTTATCCTTTCCAGTGCGTTCATCACTAGATACGTTCTCTGACACAGTGACAGTCTCACCCTGAGGTGCTAAATTCCCGTTATCACCTGCTTCCATATTTTCCTTGGGCCTCTCCGTTGAGGATTCATCCGAAACAGCAACGCTGATGTTCTGAGCCACTATCATACTACTAGATGCTACCATACTATTCTCTCCACTCTGATCAGCTGCCGAGGCTTTACCCGAGGTATCAACCAAAACATTTTGAGGCACTACGATTTCACCCTTGCCTTCCCCAACCTTGTCGCTGGATTTAATCGTCGTATCTTTACCAGAGACATCAACAGTGCCAGTTGATGAATCATTACCTTCCACGTGAGCAGATACGGTCAAAGTATCTTGCTGCTGAACAGGTTCAGCAGGCTGACCGCCTACTATGGATGCAACATCGGTACTCATACCACTACTGCAAGCAACATCTGCAAGTATCTCGATACCAGAGAAGTCATGACTGCCGCAATCGGGCTTATCATCAGAGACTTCTGCTGTTTTCACACCCATTAGATTAGGGTTCAACCTCGAAACAGGCAGCGGATGATTGATCTCAGCACGATGTTGTGAGCCTTTTCCGCGAGCAGAGGCCCTTTTCAAAGGTGATGGGGCGGGAACCATAAACCTCCGTTTCTTAATCGGAACATGCTCAACTCTTTCTGCGAAATGCTGGCCTAGAACAGAAACGCCAAGCTGCTATTATCCAAAGAATGAAGCATTAGCATAAAGAGACCAAGTAAAATCCCTTGAGAAGCAGGGACGGTAGGGGAACAAAAATGGGAAAAGAAGCTGATGAAAACCTTTTCAGATTCAGAATCTCCATCTGCTGGAGGTTGTGAAACTTGTTTCTTGGAACGCCTTGTGGAACTCCTGCTACCTTTAGATCCGACTTTCCAAGAAAGACCGTTATTGATGGTAGCCTTGAGCTCTAAACTGCCAGTGCTTGTCATACTTTCAGTGCAGTCCCATCCACGTAGGTTCAGCACAAGTAGAATTTGTTTATCCTCACGCCTTTTTCACTAGACCCACAAAGTTGACCGTCCAGTGTAATCCCCACCTGAAAGCAACAATCTCCATAAGAAAGCCATATAATCAACAAAAGCCATGACTAAGAAACACTGCCTACATATTTTTCTACAGAGAGGCAGTCACAGCAGAGAAATTTCCATCTCAAACAGGACTCTACAGGCCAGTATAGTTTTTAAAGAAGCTTGATAAGTCTTTAAACGAAGAAAAAGACACATAACGGTGACATGGGTAGGTCTCAGACTTAGATGAGCCGTTAGAGACGGTCACACCCTCGATCCAAGAATCTCCGTCAACCAAAACATGTGTGGTTGACTGGTTGTCCAGGTGGAAATCAAATATATCTCAGTCCTACATCTATCATAGAAGGTCCGTTTAAAGACGAATCAAAAACCATCCGCATCATATCGATCCTTGTAGAAGAAGAGAGCTAAGTTTTAGAGTCCACTAGCTTAGGCAAGACCCATCAAACATTGAAGATAGAACGGTCTATGACTTTCCACAAAGGTGGTTCCTCTTGCATAAGTCCCAAAAGGAACATCTTAGTTCCAAGAGATTGGAGGTCAAGGGAAGTGGATCTGCCATGTCAAGAGGAGATTCGTAGCCGACATAAACAGTAGCATAGGTCCGACAATCGAAACGTGTGGACATGGATGAACAACGATCTCTATCAAACCACATAGAAAGAGAGCAGAGAAATCAAAAAAGCTATACCTCTCTTTTTCTATTTATCACTCCAAAACCGCCGCCGATTTGAGAGATATTAGATCAGATCAACACCTCACGATGATTTCCCTCAACACCGTATAAATAAGTAACGAACGATTCGATTCGATTCGATTTATCACAGACGAACGCCTTTCGAGCCTCTCCCGATTTATTAACCACTGCAACGTTTCGGTTCGGAGAGAATAAAAAGCCACAGGACCGAGATCGATCAAAACGGATGATGATATACGAGAATCGAGTAGCTGGGACTAAACGATAGAGAAGAATCGCCGATCAGAGAGGCGGCGAAGCTAGGTCTTCTTCTTCTTCTTCTTCTGCTTTCGTCTTCTTCACAGAGCAGCAGAATTATATTATAAAAGTATTATCTTTTTTATTTTCTCTCTTTTGTTTCTTTGGATGAACAGCGCAGAGCCTCGTGCCCTATCACCACGTATTTATCATCCTTTTATTCGCCGACATTACCCTCCTGTGTAACCACAATTAACGGTTTTGCCATTTCCACTGTCTTGGGCTTTTTTTTTCTTTTTTTTTGTACTTTTTGTAATAATTATTTTGCAGATATGGAAATACAATAAATCCTCTCACAGGAAATAAATTACATTCGGGAATCCTCGATTTGGCTGCTGTAGGTAGAAAAGTCAATGGTCAACACACAGACATTGCCTCGTGGAAAATTTTAGTGGCTCCTCATGTGGATAGTGGACAACCTCTCTCCCCCTCTCCTCTACTTTATTATTTTTTTACTTTTCGCCCCAAAACTTACTTTTGTCATTCTAGGCCTCTCCACAACATCGATAATTGATAGTTTTTTTTTAAATTATGATAACACGAACTATAAAAAATTAACCTGGTTAGGCAATAATTAGATTTAAAAGAAAAAACACCAAAAAATGTCCCAAGTAAAGATTTAATTGAACTAGGTGAGCAACTCCCCAAACAAAAGAAGAGTTAAATTAATGGACACAATTTTGACTGTGACTTTGGAGTACATATATGGAAAAACGATCTTTATATGTAAAGAGAATTTTATTTTACGTTTTCAAACTTTTTGTATCTGTGTCTTAAGGTTATGCTTTTTAATTTACATTAGAATGTAAATATTCATGAGAAAAAAAAAGTTTGTAATTATTTATGACACAGCCAGAATGGATTTGTGAGAAGGTTGTCATTTTTGGGTGCAAAAACACAATTGCATGGATTACATCAAAAACAAATATGAAATGCTTAATAGAGCAGGTTTGGACAATTAAAATAAGTGATCTCACATCTGTTGTTCTTTAAATTCCATGTGTCCAAGTTATGTAAACAAAGATGATCTAAATGAATTGGAATTCCGGGATGATTTGAAAAGATGAAGCTATTATGAAACAGTTGGTATGCTATCATTTAGAAGATGATTGACTTGGAGAAGATAGAGATGTGAACCACCAAAGTCATCTAAGATAATATCCAGTGGATATCTTTGCTCTTAATGGGCTTAGTATTGACGTTTATTCCACGGCAAGAACCCCACCATTCTTTATAACACAAGTCAAGAAGATTCCCTTTCACTTAATTGAGTAATTCCAATTTTTTGCTTCTGGTTCTAGGTGGGGTATAAATTCTAATTCACATCATAGGAAAGAGACCTTATACTAAAGCTCCAACTCAAGCATTCTATTTAAAACATTATATTCCAAATACTAGTTAAGGCGTTTAGTTAACTTTTGATCGCTATTTATATTGATCACTAGTAACATGAGCGATTTCTTGAAAACGAGGAAAGCTAATAGGAGTGTAAAATAAACAAGCCATGATTTTATCAGTGCTACGATACAGTTTTGTCGTCCTTCTTTTGACTTATCAAATTTGACTAACAAACAGAACCAGCTTCGCTACTAACCAAGTAAAATTATGCAGGGAATGTACATGTTTCTATTATCAGTATCTTTTCTTTGGTAGTCCAGTAGGCAGCAGGTACCAAAAAGAGTAGACAATAGAAATATTGGCAATCCAAAAAACATCATAGGACTAGGAGTACTTTATACATTAAAAAGAAGCTTGCTTAAGTCGACCGTTAATAAGGCATTAAAAATGAAGTAACATTGGGCTCATTTGCAAAATTCGAGCCTATCTTTAAAATGGCATTGATATTCAGAAGGAGGAAGTCACTCTAAAGGCCCAATGTTACTTGTTTTACTTAAAAAATATTGGACCATTTGTTTTTTTCTAATCTCTTTCATGTATTTTTAACTAGTTGTTTCATATTCTGGCATCATAATAATTATTCAAAATTTTCACCAAACTGCAGTTGCATCAATCTTCTCCACGAAATATAGTAATGTTACTTACTTTTCTCTCCAACGAACATAAACTCGGACCAACAATGTTAAATAAATTTGGAGCTTGCTTATACATAGACCGAACGAATCTCTGAGATCATGACGACGGAGATAAGGACTACGCAACATCCTTTATTTTCCGATCCGAAGAGGTGATGGTCTTACTGTAAGACTCTTACAGTTCGAAATTTCCATAGTTGCCCCGAAAAACGTTATCATCTTGTTTTTGTTTTTCTTCGATAAGTATATTAAGTGTCATCATACTAACTACACTAACTTTATAAGTTACGATACGAAATTGAAATAGCAGGGGCTTGGCCTTTGCCCTCTGGTGAACTGGGTGGGTTCGGATGACATGCATGTAAGAGACTTTTCCTTTTTTCTTTCTTGAGGTGAATTAAAAACCAAACAAGTCAATGGAAAATGTCAATATGTCATCATCATCATCATCTGTCTTGTTTGATGACAAAAAATTTGAATTATTGTGAAACAGGGGGAATAATAAAATATTGACGACGAAGACTAAAACGAATAGCTGGACCACGGACCATGTAGTTTCCATAGAAACGCAGAACAAAAAAATAAAATAAACAGATTCCTTCCCTGACTCTTCTTCCTATATTATTGATTGATTCATTTCACCTTCGTAACAAACTCCCTTTTTGGCTTCTAGAAGCATTGCAAATCGCTTAAAAGATACATCACCTATTTTTGGAAACGACAACTTACCACTTTTGGTAAAAGTTGATTCCAGTCTAGGTGGATTAAGTAATTTTCCTAACTTACGTATGTTTAGTTTTATTGGCTAGCAGGAAATTCGAGCGCTATCATTCTCAATCTTAGGAAAAGAAAGTTTTATTTTCTAGACCACTATCACGAGAATCAAATTTATAAGAAAATAAAAGAGAAAGAAATCAAGGAAATCATAATAAATGAGCTATTTAACTTTCATGTGATGTTTTTGTCTACCAACCTTTCGCATGGTAATAAATGCTTGTGTCGTTTGACGGAAAAACAAAAAAAGCATTAAAGAGCGACGCACGTCATTCATGTCTCTGTTTTTAAGTTCATCTGAAATTGGATGCTTCGAAATTCGAATAATCTTTTACGCATATTTTTGATATGTCAACGTGGTGTCTCATGCACCACCGGTTAGTCTCACCAACCCTAATCTACCATCCCTCATCCGTAGATAAATTTTCTCCTACAATTCTTTTGCTTTTCATTTCGGTTAATATCATCATCACCATCCCCCTTGCCAAAAACTAGATGAGACAATAAACTTTATGAACTTAACTTTTCTGTTTCTTTGTAAAGATCAAAACCTCACTTTCAATGGTAAATGGTTTAATAGTTATTTACACAGGTTAACGAACTTACTACACACAAAACAGACATAATCAATGCACCCAATAAATGTTATAGATTTCATGTTAAATTTCCAAAAAAATTTGTAAAATTTGTCCATAAAATTGAAATGAGTTCATATTTGATTGAGTTCATAGTTGACATTGATATATCGTTCATGCATGGTCAATAGTCGTCTATTAAGGATTTGCCAATGATGGGAAAATATGACAGGCAAACCTTCGAATTCAATTTAACGTAAATATTAAAAATTGTCAGACCGGATCAAACCGTGTATTTTTAATTATTTATTACCTTACACACTTAAGGGCATAATTAACTCAACAAAAAGCAAAACACAGTTTCTAAAATAACTTTTATAAATATTTTATTATATAATTACATTTTATTTTAGTTAAATAAAATAGATTATTTATAGTGATGATATGTGGAAGGAAATTGAAAAAACGGTCTCTTCCACCTCCTGAATAAGAGATCATATTCATTTCTGTTTCATCAAATTTATTTCTTTATTATATTTTAACATTTAGAAACCTCCTAAAAGATTTGCGTTAATGATGTTAATGATGGTCTAATTTAAGTATTTAAGTATGCAAAAACGAAAGGGAGAGAAAAGTGCGTGATTCAACGGCTTTGTTATATATAAACCAAACCCATCATTTCCGCAACTAACGTCGTTGACTCAGTGACAGAGATAAGCCAGAGAGGCTCTGAGACTCGGAGGAGATGGAACCTACGACGCCGTTTCTTGCGCACGGTGGCGGCCAAGCAGAGGAGGATTACGCTCCCGCGAGGACATGGAGCGATGTGAAGCGAGTTTTGTCTACGGAGTCGGCCAAGCTGTGGATGATCGCCGCTCCGGTTGGTTTCAACGTCATCTGCCAGTACGGCGTTAGCTCCATCACCAACATCTTCGTCGGCCATATCGGCGAGGTCGAGCTCTCTGCCGTCTCCATCTCTCTCTCCGTCATAGGCACCTTCTCCTTCGGTTTCCTGGTATTTAGTCACCTTTCTAGCTCCATGCATGTTCACTTTTGAAACTATCGGTTTTATATGTGAGATATAGAACCGAGAAAGTTACTGTGAAGCAGAATCTCTATCTGACTTTCACGTGTGACTCTGCTAAGTATGTATGTATCAAGAAACCGAATCAACTTGTTCATGCTGTTCCAAGAATGTTTTGAGTTGATGAAATGAAACTGACATTTTGGGTTTGAAAAAATGCAGCTTGGCATGGGAAGTGCACTTGAAACACTCTGTGGTCAAGCATTTGGAGCTGGTCAAGTCCATATGTTAGGCGTTTATATGCAGAGATCTTGGCTTATCTTGTTCGTTTCATGCATTTTCCTCCTTCCTATTTACATCTTTGCCACTCCGGTTCTGAGACTTCTCGGTCAAGCAGAGGAGATCGCGGTTCCAGCTGGTCAATTCACTCTCCTAACCATTCCTCAGCTCTTCTCGCTGGCTTTCAATTTCCCCACTTCCAAGTTCCTTCAAGCGCAGAGCAAAGTAACCGCTATCGCTTGGATTGGGTTTATTGCTCTTGTCATGCACGTTGGTATGCTGTGGCTGTTCATCATCGTGTTTGGTTGGGGAACAAACGGTGCTGCTTTGGCGTTTAATCTCACCAACTGGGGAACAGCAATCTCTCAAATCGTTTATGTGATTGGTTGGTGTAACGAAGGCTGGTCTGGTTTATCTTGGTTGGCTTTTAAAGAGATTTGGGCTTTCGTTAGACTCTCCATTGCATCCGCTGTTATGCTTTGTCTTGAAATCTGGTATATGATGAGTATCATCGTTCTTACTGGTCACCTTGACAACGCTGTTATCGCTGTTGATTCTCTTTCCATATGGTGAGTTTCAGGTCTTGTAATGCTTTTTTTGTATCCACTTTTAACATTTCTCACGCTTTGGCTTTCTAACGTTTCAGCATGAATGTCAATGGTCTGGAGGCAATGTTGTTTATCGGAATAAACGCAGCTATTAGGTACACAATTTCTTTTCTTTTTTTTAATTAAAACCCATTGTTCAGCTGACAATTCTAACTTACAAAACCTTTCATGTGCCTACTTTTGTACTTTATTAGTGTCCGTGTCTCAAATGAGCTTGGATTAGGCCGTCCACGAGCAGCGAAATACTCTGTCTATGTCACGGTGTTGGAGTCTCTACTCATCGGTCTTGTCTTTATGGTGGCTATCATCATAGCCAGAGACCATTTTGCTATCATTTTCACAAACAGTAAAGTACTTCAACGCGCAGTGTCTAAGCTAGCTTATCTCCTTGGTATAACCATGGTTCTCAACAGCGTGCAACCAGTTATTTCGGGTAGCAAAAAGACCTAAAAATCTCTCTTCCATCAAAACCAAACCAGAGGTTTCATCAGTTCATAACCGTTTCGGTTTATTAATCTTGTTTAGGTGTGGCTGTCGGAGGTGGTTGGCAAGGCTTAGTGGCTTATATCAACTTGGGTTGTTACTACATTTTCGGCCTTCCCTTTGGCTATCTTCTTGGTTACAAAGCAGACTTAGGAGTAATGGTAAGTTAATTTCTAAAATGACATGAATAAATTAGTAACATCTTAAATTATTGAAAGTCTGAAAGTAGTGAAATTTTCTAGTCGCTTAAATATAGTGTTTATTATGTTTTCAGGGACTTTGGAGTGGGATGATAGCTGGGACAGCACTTCAAACGTTGTTACTGATGTTTGTTCTGTACAAGACAAACTGGAATAAAGAGGTAAGAACCTAATTATATAGCCCTATACACTTAAGTACGATTGAATGCAATATAAATTATGTAATGAAAAATGTGACGAACAGGTGGAGGAGACGATGGAACGTATGAAGAAATGGGGAGGGAGTGAAACCACATCAAAGGATGTGGTTGCTTGATTTGTGTTTTTTTTCTTCTTTTATTTAGCTTTTAAAACGAATCTGTAGCTCTCGGCTTTTCGTTTGTTTTTCATTGGTTTTGTACTGGTATACCACCAGTCACTTTATTTAGGCTCTAGGAAATTATTCAATCGGTGAAGTAACAACTGTGCTTTTGTTATTTTCTTCCCAAAGTAAAAAAAGAAAGAAACAATTGAAACATACCAAATGTCACACGTACATCTTGGTCGTGTGACTTTAATTTTTTTTTATCAAGCATACTAATTTAGGAGGCTTATTGGATTAGTGATTCGAGAGAATTTAAGTTTTGTTATAAAATTTCACACGAATTCGGGACCCTGCTGTACTAACTAAAGAACTCGTAACAAATGCTTAATTAAATCGTTTTATTTCCATGTTATTAATTGTGGTGGAAGTAATGGATATATATATATGTATATATATATATTACGGTGAAGCTTGTAACAAACAGTCAGGATGGCCGAGTGGTCTAAGGCGCCAGACTCAAGTTCTGGTCTTCGAAAGAGGGCGTGGGTTCAAATCCCACTTCTGACAATTTTTTTCATTTATTAATTTGCATTTAGTGTTGTTGTGGAATGCAAGCGCGAGCCTTCTTCAATTCCTTTCTTTTTCATTAACTCCCGATAAATACAAGAGAATGAAAATAGACAGCTTCACGTTAACTTATTTTCCCCAATTCTTTTTTTATCTTACTTACATTCAGCAACACCCAACAGGAGAATGACCGCACATGTTATCAGTACATGTTTAGTGTGCAAACTATGGTAAATAATTAAATATTGATCTGTTTGAACAAACAAAAAAAGGCCTATCAAGGTTCAAAATTATTACAAAATCAAACTTGGATTAACCGAAGAGGAGTGAAACAAATCCAACACAGAGGAAGAATTTCTGTAACTTCTAAGCAGCAGTAGATCCTTGGTCTTCTTAGGCGCACGGACGGTAGATACCGAGCACACAAGCATGGTCGTTGCTAATGGCTCAAGCGTCACTTGCTCTGCTGGCCTGAACTGCTCCTGTTGAAGCTTCTTCCCTTCACTCTGAAATACAGCTTCTGCTGGAACTGTTGACTCGATTCATATTGCGTGCCCACAAGAGAAAAAGATGGTCTACTAATCTTTGTCTGTGAATATAAGAAAGAACATTCATAGTTCATGGATGAATGTTTTGGAATGCTACTAACCTTGATTGAGATAATAAAGTGAGCTCCTGTTTTGAAGACGAAGCTTGCATTCAGAGCCACGTTCCTAGTCTACAAGGGTTTTTAAGGACAATCAATATTTCATTGACAACAACTACAGACAAATATAGTATGATAGCAACACTTGAAACCTGAATGACGGTAGAAAACATGGGACAAGGAAAGATGAATGGCATTAGAAACTTTAGGTGCTACATTCAAACTAAAACCGAACAGAAACCAAACTCAAAGCCACATTGAAGTAGTAATAGACATTCATTGTATAAGATGTAATAAAGAAGCAAACCTGATAAGGCTGAGCAGCATCAGAGAAGATACAAGCATCATGTATTTAGTAAAAGCTTGCTTTATCCCACTGAACCAAATGCTCTTTCAGGGGATGGTTCATCAAGTTCAGTGGGGATCAAATGGACTGCTGTGCATGTTGCTAATTTGTGATCACAACCTGATACTTGCAAACACATCACGAAAAGAATGGGACCTTGCATTACATTCTGATGTGACATCGTTTAAGATTTTGCTTTGCTACTTCATTGAATAAGTTTAGTGGACCAGTTCATGTTTCCACTATCCCCACTTTTACCAAAGAAACCTGACCCGAATGCTCTTTCATGGCTGGTACAGCTCTGCATCTTTATGATGGAGATTTTTAATTATTGGACATTAACTCTAGTCTGATGATGTATGCGTCACTGTCCCAATAAGTGATAGATATACGACATCTTATTACAGTTTTGTTGCATTTTCTCTCAAACCAAAACATCATTTACAAAACTACTTTTGTTTAGCCAAAAAAAAGAAACGATGAAGACTGTGCAGAAGGATTTCATTTTCTTTCATTTTTTCTTTCTTCTACAAAACTACCTTCCAAAGAAAGGAAAACGAAAGCAACGACCAAAACACAGAAACAAAAATCTAGCAGCTCTCTTGTGGAAGCCTGAACATGAAAATCAAACTCTAAACCCTAAACCTAAACCAGAAGAAAAAACCACAACAAGGCATTTTTCTGCACCCCTAAAAAACTCTGGTGTCCTTTTAAGTTAAACCCAAAATCACCAAAAGATGAAAAGGAAAACCTACCAAAAAACTTATATCTTATTTGTTAAGACGCATCGCTGTTGTCAATCTGGTTGGAAACAACAGTGTGTTCTTGTTCTGCGTCTAATCTGAACCGTCGGATGTTATCACCGTCTTCTTCCACACCCTCCAAACGCAGTGGCGGAGGAGGCCGGTGCACCATCTCATACCTGTTCCCATTCTTCTCCTCCTCCCCTCCCTTATATCTACAACCTCCTCCTCCTCCTCGGCCTCCACCACCATCACCAAACCTTCTACTATTATTATTATTATGCCGCACAAATGGTCTGAAATTAATGTTCTCCGAGTTCACTCTTCTCATGTTATCAAACCTCTGCTCTTGTCTAAACATCCTTCCTGGAGGCGATCTTCTTCCCCTCAAGTTATTATGATGATTATCCCCACCACCATCATTGTTTCTCCTGTCGAAAAACCTCGAGTTTCGCTGGTTTCTTTGCGGCGACATGAAGCCCATCTCTTGGTCGAGCGGAAACCGTTTCTGGAACGGCAACCTCACTCTCTCCATCCTGCTTTCATCGGCCCTGAACCCAGGAGGAGATCTGTTTCGCCCGTTCCATGACACTGGGGATCGGCTTCTGGACCTGGACCGTGACTGAGGGTCGTGCAATCTCCGGAAGACAGGAGGCGAGTTGCTTCTCTCTCTCCGACCATTAATCCGATGGTTGTGCATGCGACTTGGATATTCGTTGGCCCCGGGAGGGAACGAACGATCTACACCTCTGAAGTCACGATTCCCGTTGCCATCGCCTCTGAAGTCACGATTCCCGTCGCCATCTGGGAACCTTCTGAAACGACCCCGGTATCCTCCATTTGAGAACTGCCTACGAACATAGCCATTTGGACCTGGACCTGGCCCTGGCCCCGGCTGATCAAAGCCACTCATCATAACTCGGCCCTCCACACCGGTTTTAGGACGTGGTCGTCCAAAACCGTATTGGCCACCCTTGTATATCGGTGGGGAGAAGCGACGTCTGGAATCCCACCCTCCAAATTGTCCTTTCCCAGGACTCCTGCTTCGCATACGCATCCCTGTTCTGTCTCTCCCGACAAACCTATTTGGACCAGCATCCCTCTCACCCAAGTCTTCGTAACTATCAGGCCTGAAACAGGGGAATCACATTCATAAGAAAGGGACCAATACAAAATAAGAATGGAAATGAATAAGAGGTTCAGAGGAAGTAACTTGCCTTCTCCTTGGAATGGTTTCATGCGAAGCTCTGAATGATTTTGACCCGA
>KE154586.1:639071-661707 GCA_000411075.1 Sisymbrium irio | reverse complement strand
TAAGAGGTTCAGAGGAAGTAACTTGCCTTCTCCTTGGAATGGTTTCATGCGAAGCTCTGAATGATTTTGACCCGAAGCTCCTTGATGGAGAAGATCCTTTTGACTGTGAATCATTCATGCAAACAACGACGTGCTTTTCTATATCACCACTTGCTTCATGCACATTGCCAGATTCACACTTGACAACTCCACACTTTGTCTCTGCTAGGATACCCTTCTCAACGTCCTCTAGCTTATGCTCATTACTTTCAGCCAAAGAGTAGAACCGCTCATTCTCTGGCTCAGACCCATAATCCACTTGTTCAACATCTCCACTATCACCCTCGTTTTCTTCCCAAGGGTATGGTTCCCTCAACTCCCCATCCTCAAACTGAGAATCATAACCAGATTGGAACTCCTTCCCATTTCGAGCAGAGGAGTCAGCCTTAGGCCCAGACGGCAATGGAGAATTCATATGCACATCTGATGCAATTAGGTCAGCGGCGTAGTCCTTACAACCATCACCATGCCTGCTCTCTGTGACTTCTCCATCAGAGTATCTTTTGGATACCTCATCGACAACATCACAAGGTTGACCCCATTCGTCTGTTGGAAGATTTAAATCCCAGTGTAACCTATCATCTGTAAGGCATTCAGAGTTCTTACCCTTTCCAGTGCGCTCATCACCAGATAAATTCTCTGATACATTGTCATTCTGAAGTGCTAAATTTCCGCTATCATCTGCTTCCATGTTTTCCTTGGGCCTTTCCGTTGAGGATTCATTCGAAACAGCAACGCTGATGTTCGGAGCCACTATCGTACTACTAGATGCTACGATGCTATGCTCTCCACTCTGATCAGCAGCCGAAGCTTTACGCAAAGTGTCAGCCAAAACTTTTCGAGGCACTACGATTTCGCTCTTGCCTTCCCCAACCTTTTCACTGGATTCTATCCCAGTATCTTTCCCAGAGACATCAACAGTGCCAGTTGATGAATCGTTACCTTCCACATGAGCAGATACGGTCAAAGCATCTTGCTGCTGAACAGGTTCAACAGGCTGAGCGTCTACTACGGATGCAATATCGCTATTCATACCAGTGCTGCAAGCAACCTCTGCAAGTATCTCGATACCAGAGAAGTCATGACTGCTGCAATCGGGTTTATCATGAGAGACTTCTGCTGTTTTCACCCCCATAAGATTAGGGTTCAACCTCGAAACAGGCAGCGGATGATTGATCTCTGCACGATGTTGTGAGCCTTCTCCGCGGGGCGAGGCTCTTTTCAAAGGTGATGATGGAGCGGGAACCATAAATCTCCGTTTCTTAATCGGAACATGCTCAACTCTTTCAGCGAAATGCTGGCCTAGAACAGAAACGCCAAGCTGCTATTATCCAAAGAATGAAGCGTTAGCATAAAGAGACCAAGTAAAATCCCTTGAGAAGCAGAGAAAAGAAGCTGACGAAAACCTTTTCAGATTCAGAATCTCCATCTGGAGGAGGCTGTGAAACTTGTTTCTTAGTACGCCTAGTGGAACTCCTGCTACCTTTAGCCACCTTTTTCCAAGAAAGACCGTTATTGATGGTAGCCTTAAGCTCTAAACTCCCAGTGCTTGTCATAGAGCACAATTACAACTTGCCTTCTCCTCCACCACAAAGTAAAAGTACGTATAATCCTCAATGTGTAACCTCACCTGAAAGCAACAGAATCCATGACTAAGAGATAATTATTTTATTCCATGAAGATGGACGAGTCACAGCAGATATAAACATCATTTCAAACAGCCAGATTAATAGGCTTTCGTCAATGAAGATCCAAAGAGTCTCCGTCACATCAATTGGTTGTCCAATAAGAAATCAGCATAAGAAAGTCGTATATAGACGAATCAAAAAGTCAACGGGTAAAGGTGGAAGACAGCTATGATTTGAGTCCACTAGTTTAGCCAGAACGATCTGTGACTTTCCAGTACCGATCCGTTGGTCCCATCGGGCGGTATCGTAGCTGACATTAAATCCGATATTAAATCCGATAACCGAACGGACAACCATGTCCTCGTCTTGTAATGAAATCATATAGAAAGAGAGCATTAAATCGAAGAGCTAGGGTTCTCATATACCTGTCCACCAACTTTTTATCATCTCACTCCACCAAATCACCAAAACCGCCGCCGATTTGAGAGATATTAGATCAGATCAACTCCTCCCGATGATTTCGTATCAAAACGTAACAAACGATTCGATTCGATTCGATTTATCACAGACGAACGCCTTTCAAGCCTCTCCCGATTTATTAACCACTGCAAAGTTTCTGTCGGAGAGAATATAAAGCCACAGGACTGAGATCGATCAAAACGGATGGTGATATACGATAATCGAGTAGCCGGAGATAGAAGGTAGAGATATGTCGCCGATCAGAGAGGCGGCGAAGCTAGGTTTCGTCTTCTTCACAGAGCAGCAGAATTATATAAAAATATTATCTTTTTATTTATTTTTTGGCTTCCTTTTAGCTTTTTCTTCCTCTATTGTTTGGTTGAACAGCGCAGATCCTCGTGCCCTATCACCACGTATTTATCATCCTTTTATTTACCGACAATACCCTCCTGTGTAACCACAAATAACGGTTTTGCCATCTCCACGGTCCTGGGCTTTTTTTTTTCCTATTATTTAGTGGATTTTTTTGGGTTAAATATTTAAATTAGGGGTCTTTTAACAAATAATAACCTAAAAAGTTGAAATTAGAAATTTAGAAAAAGGTTAGTGAGATAGGAAGAGAAAGAGAGTGAATAGGGTGGAAAATGATTATTTTTAAAAAAATATCATTGGATCATCCCTGATTTACAAATTACAATCATCGTAAGTCATGGAATTGACTTTGAAACGATTGAGATGTGATCCATCAAAAGTCATATAAAGATTACGACCCCAGTGGATATGTTTGCTCTTAATGGGCTTTTCGTATTGACGTTTGTTCCATGGCAAAAACCCCACTATTCATTATACATTTGGGCTTTCGTTCGACTCTCCATTGCTTCCGCTATTATGCTCTCGGCTTTCTTTTTTTTTTTTTTTTCATTGGTTTGGTAGAGGTTCATCAGTAACTTTATTTTAGGCTGTAGGAAACTGTTCTCATCATCAGTGAAGTAACAATGGTGCTTTTGTTTTTTTTTTTCCAAACGGCAAAAAGAAAAAAAAATGCAACAAATAAAACATACAAAGTCTCAGGTAAATACATTTGCTCGTGTGACTTAAATTATCAACCAATTTATTTAAATGTTCACACAAATTCAAGCGACTCTGTAGTTTATGAACTGAGAACTTGTTTTTCCAACCCGATCGATACAGTTAGATGTCGATTCTGATGAAAATAGTCTGCTTGATTTACCTTAATTCCATTAGATGTATCAAAGGTAATGCAGCAACAATCGTATAACACATAAAAGTGTTAAACCATGCTAGTTCTCTATCTTTTACAGTTTCACGTAAGTAGAGATTATGTTGCTATTTCGTAATTTATTGCAAATATCCAGAAATCAGAGCGCAAGTAGTTCAAGTGGCCTGCCTTGTTTCGATAATCAATCACTTAATCAGTCAAACGAAATACTATAAAACTTTCTCAAAAACAAATTTTAGTTAAAATAGGTAATGATATCGAAGTCTCAAGAACAAAAAAAGCCTATCAAGGTTCAAAATGATTACAAACACAAACTGAGATAAAACCCTACAGCTTCTAAAAGAGAACGGAAAGCAAAATCTGAGGAATAAACGGGGAGTGAAACAAATCCCAAAGAAGAACTCTTCTAAGCAGCAGTAGCAGCCTTGGTCTTCTTAGGGGCCCGGTAGCTACCGACGACACAGGCGTGGTCACGCTCAAATGGCTCAAGCGTAACTTGCTCTGCTGGCTTGAACTGCTCTTGTTGCAATTTCTTCACCTCGCTCTGAAACACAGCTTCTGCTGGAACAGTTGAGTCGATACAGTTTGCCTGCAAACAATAAAGAAGGAAGGTTATTTAATATTTGTCTGTGAACAGAAGATAGAACATTAACAGTTCAATAATGAATGTTTTTGAATGCTACTAACCTTGATTGAGATAACAAAGTGACCTCCTGTTTTGAGGAAGAAGCTTGCATTCAAAGCGACGATCCTAGCCTACAAGGGTTTGAAGAACAAATAATATTTCATAAAGAACAATTACAAACATATAAATTATTATAATAATCCCTGAAACATGAATTAACATTAGAAGAAACTTGGGACAAGGTAAGCTTAATGGCATTAGAAACTTAGGGTGCCGATAAAATTATCAAACCAAATCGTAAAGATCAGAATAGGATTTAACTTTTCTAGATGCGGAAAACCAAAAACGATTAAGAATTGATCTTTTACTTAAATAAAAGATATATTTTGTTCAAAACCGAGAAGTTAAATGCAACTTAAAACACTAGTAGGTCGAGTTCCTGCAATGGTACTCAAAAGAAAATGAAAAAATCAGAAAAACAGAAACTAGAAACTAGATTGAAAGTAAGGAAACAAGATGTTCTTAAGCATCAGAAACTTGGAGTTTGCAACACATGTTGTTCTGAAGGGGAATCCAAGTATAATCATCATTTGCCATCATCAGAACACCGTTTTTAAAAGCAAAGCACAAATACATTGCTATACAGCAACATGTTTTAAAGCGATTTTAAAAAGTAAAACATTCAATGTGTAAACGTAACAAGGAAGCAAACCTGATCAGGCTGGGCAACATCAGAGAAGATAACATCAACCATACCAACAAGCATTCTGTATTTAGCAGGGTGTCTAGCATCTTCAATGATTGGAATAACATTAGTTCTCTTCTTTGCCATGTTCACCAAATCTCTACCACTTCTGTGAGAAAACTCAACAGCGTAAACACATCCCTCCTACAAAAGTCACAAAGCAAACATTATAAGCAACAGCAAAAAAAAACATGTAAGAAATATCATAAATAAAAATAACCACAGAAACATCAAGGGCCAGGTTTTGCTTACAGGTCCGACAAGGTCAGATACGTGAGAGACTGTTGTTCCAGAAGCAGCACCAAGGTATAGAACTTTAGCACCAGGTTTCTACATTGAAAACGAACACAGCCAATGAATATATGAACAAATCTCATAACAAACAGCACCAATAAGATTCACAACAAGACGTGACTTACGATCCAAATGTTATCAACACCACCGAGAATAGCAGCGGCCAACTTAGAACGGAAAGGATTCCACACCCTGTATTCAACCTTAGTTCCATCTTCATTCTGTAGATTCAAACACAAACGAATTAAATCTCCGGGGAGGGAACCAAACCAACATCAACTAAATCAATCCCTCTATTATACCTGAACAGAGATTCTCTTCTCGTTGTAAACAGCCTCACCAGGAACTAAGTTCTTAGTGACAAGAGCATCTTCTTTACCCTTGGCAATGAACACTCCAGCGTGTCTATGTGGCTCCACAATCACTTTGCTGCCTCCCTTCATTCCACCACGACCGGGTCCTCCTCTGCCGCGTGCACCACCTCTTCCTCTGGGAGCACCTCTACCTCGTCCACGTTCTCCGAAACCTCTGCCTCCTCTACCTCCTCTGCCTCCAGAAGAGGCACCACGCCCACCACTGTATCCACCGCCACCACGTCCTCCACTGAACCCACCACCACCACGTCCTGAACACAAAACACCATTACAGCAAAGACTCAGTATTCTCCTTAAACACTAGATCCGAATGAAACAGCAAATACCCAGATATCTCTTAGCTAGAAAGAACAACCTTTGACATTCAGTTCAGCTATATACTAAAGAGTTTCAGCTAAACGAACAGAGAACTAAGCCATTTCTTATATCTAAGAAACTAAACGATAAAGACAAAACAAAAAGAGCGGCGGCTAGGGTTCTTACCACCAGTTAGAGGAGGTCTCATCTTTGAATTAGGGTTTTATGAATTGCGAGAAGCGAGAGAGGCTTGAGAAAGAGAGGGAATGTAGAATGGGGATGAAGTTGCGTCTGTGTCTGCTTTTATACAAGTGCTTCTAGGGTTTTAGAGGGTTTAAGAAGCTGTCGTTTTGTTATTATTTACTCAAACACCCTTACACTATGGGCTTTTTTCTTGTGCGAAGAACCTTTCTCTTACAAAGAAATTGGATTACTCAATATGTGGGCCGTGATCTCAAAGTTTGGGCCTTAATACGATGCAACTCCCCTTATTGGACCGAAACCCGATCCAAAATGGTTTTTTTTGCATTGGGGTTTGTTCCATACATATTGACTTCCAATGAATGTTCTGAAAACTAAAGTTTCCAAAAAATGAAGTTATTACTTATTACCCATCTTTTTTTTTAATGTATCTTATTTTAATTTAGCGCGCTAGAAGATAAACATCATGTGAACTCGGTATCACTGACTCAACATGTCCACAATCAATGAAAATGAAAAAAAATTCATGCATCGACAACGATATTAAAACATAATTATAAGCTAATATATATCACAATCAATGAATTAAGTGAAACTGTTGAACACGGAAATGGATAAATTAAAATGAAAGAAATAAATGAAAGAGGATGGAGAGAGGAAGTGTGCATGTGGGATGTTGGGGGATAATAGGTCCCATTCCCCACATTCTTTTTCTTCCGAGTCTCTCCCTACCAATCATTATAACTTTCCTTAACTTCTAAATTATAATCTTCTTTTTTTCTATTTGTCAAATTAATGGTCACGCTTTAAAACTATATACTGTATTTGTCTAATAGCATATTTATATGTAATGGAGTAGCTATAGCTAGGTCATAGGCTCGAAATGTTTTTATTTATATGTATGAAGATTCCCCATTGATTATTCCACTTATTTGGCTCTTTATATCATGTTCAATGTCTACTCGATAACCATGTGACTACTAGTGGATGACCACCTTTGGATGTAAAATTTTGTCAATAATATACCACATATGGTTTATGGTTTCTTTATATGTGTCTCTGTATGTACATATGAAAGCATACACACATAGCTACACTTTCATAGTTCAAATATTGTTAACTTTCGATCGGTCACTGCAGATGTGGTGGATAAGCGAATTTTATTTAGTTGACTTGTTGATTACCTGGACTATACATTTTATATGATTTAATTTGCAAAAGTATACTACATCACTATCAATAATTGGCACAAATTTAAATTTAATTAGGTCTACATAAGAGATTCATTATTTGTGCTCCCATTATAAATATGGTCAAAATATAGTAATCATTATTTGTTTGTGATGCCACTGTTGTAACTCTATATATATGGTAGTTGTGGTCCTTATGGTCGGCTAAAAAAAGAATGTAGATAAACTATGACTAGATAATGCTAAAATTTACTATATTTCTGGATTAATTGACGTTGCGAGAATTTTAGAGATCTAAACAAGTTAGAAGAAACGTGTTAAAGAAACAAAAAAACGGTGCCCGTTCAGATCATTGTGTGGGTTTACTGTTCCAATCGGCCAAGTCGGTCTAGATTTTAAGACATTGGTACAAGTTATATGTTGTGCGATCTATATCTTTGGTATGACCGTATGAGTAGAAATTTCGAGCATGGTATCTATAATTCACAAGTGTATAACTTCAATAACTTCAAGTGATACTGTTGTATGATTTAGATCTATATCCTATTAAAAAGGCGGAGAAAAAGTGGAAATAAGGAGATAGTGTTGGAGCTTGAAAGGTTGTAGGACAGACCATTAACAAACAAAAAAAGGTAAATTAATTATTGTAAACTGAAGGTTGATTTAGGTTTGTGTGCCCCTAATCCACACAACCGTAAAAGGCAAAATCCTTAAAGTAATTGTCAAAGTCAAGGTAAAAGAGTAGATATTCATATGTAGTTAGAAAAAGTAAAGAAAAATCCACCTATATTTAGTTGTCGAATATTGTATTGCTATGGCTGCTTTTATTTATCATACAGTAGTGATTACAAGACTCGAGAGCAGAGTGGAGATGTTCGAAAACGCATTTTTGTGAATTTTGGTTACTCACACAAAAAGATTCGTTGCCATTTTCTATAGTTTCTTAGCAAAAAAAACTTTCTATCATCTTTGTTGCCATAGTGTTTGATAGAAAAAGTGAAAATCTTTCTTATCAAGAGAGAAAGGTAAAGGGTCGCATTCGTACGCACGCACGTAAAAGTCATTATACTGCACACGTGCGCTCTCTTCTTAGCCCATAACCATAAAGCCATTCTAGCTTTCAAAAGTTGACTAAACTACCCCTCTCGAATCTTGTTTTGTCGCATTGGTCTAGTTCTAATCATTCACAGAGCATTCGAAATCATAATTCATATACATCTTCGAAGATCTTCCATTACTAAAAGTTTAGCGGCTACCACTAACATCTCCATCTGTTTCTAGATTTAAGGGAAAAAAAAAAAAGTGAACAATTATAAAAAAAGTCAAATACTTGTCAACCCTTCTTTTTTTCGACCGATCGATTAGGTCTGAAGAATCTCTTTTAACTCTTTTCGATTGACCATCCACATACACTGTCTAATTGGTCATTTCACGAGTGTTCTGACTTCAGCTTCTGAAGTTAAATTGTCCATTTAAAAATTACTACTAATCACAGATTCGAAAGTCTTGAAAGTTACATGCATTTCGAGTCCTTCCCAAAGAATCTAGGTGAATGTCTATCTCTTACGTGGACGAACGGCCATCTTAATATAACTGTTTTATACTATATTTTTATAAAACTTCTCGCTATATAGACAAATGCACAATCGACGGTGACAAAAATCATAGGATAACACAAATCTGCTATGTCAGATCCTATTCGTCTATTCGAACATCAAATGAGTTTAGATATTTCCGTGAGAACCTCGTGTATATATATATATATATATCAGGCTGAAAGTGATCCAACTTTTTTTTTCTTCATCTAGCATAGTTGTTACACTATATCATTCAAGGCTATAACTAATAACTCTCTAATCTAGTGGTTTTGATAATCTTGAAATCATTCGCTTCTAGAAGTCAAATCTTAGCATAACAATTAGATTATAGAGTTCTCTTTTAAGTTCACCAAAGATTACCTCATAATATCGAAACTCACTAACGATTTGATTAAATCTCTTAAGTCATAACATTCATATTTTTGGTTATTTTTTAAAGTTTATTTTACTGATTGCTTTCTTAAATGATGAAGATCCGCTTAGGAGACAAAATCATGCTTAATTATATCGGTGAGCCTAAACATTAGTTTCTTGTTTATGTTACAATAACCACGAGTTTCAGTTCGCCATACAATTTATTAGCTAACACAAAACAATATATATACCATTGTAAAGTTAGAACGTTGAGATTAGTCCAAATATTTTTGTACAAGTGAAGCAGGTAGCCAGGTATGATCAACCGTCAAGACATAATTAACTCAAACTGCGAATATATTGTGGATCGACATTTAACTCTATACAATTAGACCGCAAATACATGGGATATCAAAGTTAGGTTTATAGTTTTCAAACCTACAAAGGCTATCAGCTAAAGACAATAACAAAATGGAACTAGCTAGTGCTTAAAAGAATAAACAAGCAAGCAGATAAATAACTAAACGAACAGTAAACAAGATAAGTATATATATATTTTTGACATCAAACAATATATGTTACAAGATGAAACGAGGCATTGGATCAAAAAGAGTTTCAACCAACATAAACATATGATACATTTGGAAGATGGTATTATGATATAGTGAGATTTAATCAAGTCGTACCCAAACTGTTGTATATACTTGAATTGGCATGTTCACATGCTTCATGGAAGAGAATATAATATGTTGCATTAAGGATGTTGTTAAAAATAATTATTAACATTATTTAAGGTGTAGTTTCATTTGTTTGAATATCCAAATGCAAATATTAGATGTGCTTGAAGTGTGGACACATTCGCGTGTCCAAAGAGTTTTGTAAAACCAGATCATATCATATACTACCAATTACCAAGAAATTTAAAGGGTCAAATGTAACAAAAAGTGTTATAGATCCTTAATTAAAATTTTAAAAGATAAAAATGTATTTTAGAGGAAAAGAAAGGAAGATAGAAGTGCTACTACACTACATTAGTACCACACAAAGCAAACAGAAAAAGAATTGGACCTAATAATAACAAAAAGGAAAACCATTAAATAGATTCATTCCATACACGACCTTAGCAATCAATAACTATCTTTACATATGAACGGTAATAAATACTTGGAGAAAAAACTAACCTGATGAAATTGTGTAAGTCACGAGAATCTCGCGAACCAACGGAAGAAGACACACAGGGCGGCGCATTTATCTTAAAAGACTCAACAAACTCACGAGTTTCGCGACGTCCACCATAATCACCCCTCAGTGGCATTCCCCTGTAATTACACTACCAAACACGAGGGTAATTTCGGTGTTTTCCTTTTAAATATTTGTTTGCGCTACTCACTCTCAGTTTCCCTTTATGAAAAAAATAATCGAAAAAGAAAAAAGCATTTGTCCGCATCGGGGACTCGCTATTATTATGCGTTACTCTCCTTTTTTAGTCATTTTAATTATTTCCCTTTCTTTCCCAATTATTTATAGCATGATTTAATATCAAACATTACAATAATTGCGAATATTTTTCTGGAAGAGAAAGGAAACATAAAAAAAAAAAAATAGAAGCGCGTGGGTCCGGACCGTCAATTCTGATGACGTGGCAATATCTCGTGGGAAATTGAATGAAAACTGTAAAAGATAACGACCAGTGAGTGAGAGAGAGAAGAAAGGATCATTCATCATCATAACAAATAAATAAAAATCCTTTTTATTTTTCCTTCGCTTATATATTCTCTTCTTGTTCGTTCGATTTCACATTTTAATTTCGAGAATTTTGCTTCCTTTGATTTTTTTACCGGGAAACAATCTCTACTACCTCGTTTACTGTTGAAGATCGAAAGTGGTGTGGGAGAGAGTTTGCAAATCTGGATGCTATTGTTTGCTTAAACCGAACAAAGTCTTGAGATATGAGAAACGTTAATAATAGCGTCGACACCGTTAACGCCGCCGCTTCTGCCATCGTCTCCGCCGAGTCTCGAGTACAACCTTCATCTGTACAGGTAAACACTACGAAGCTCTCCTTTTTTTTTGGGCAGTGTAAAGTTTCTTCTTGTGGTTATCATGGATCGTAATTTAAAAAGTTTATATTTTTTGAATTTTATGAAAAGTGTGAATTTTTTGATGTTTGGTTTAGTTTTGGAAGTGTTACGTGACGGAGTAAATTAAGTTGTTTTGTTAATTATGACTGAAGATGTAAAAAGATTTAAGTTTGATGAAGTTATAGCCTTTGATTTCTGCATGTAACTGATCAAAAAGTCTTGTCTTTTTTTTTTTGTTGTCATTGAAATTCAGAAGAAGAAATGGGGAAGCTGCTGGAGTTTGTACTGGTGTTTCGGATCCCAAAAGAACAATAAACGGATTGGTCACGCTGTACTTGTACCCGAACCTGTTGCTTCGGGATCAGCTCCGGTAGCTCCAGTCCAAAACTCATCGAGCAACTCAACTTCAATATTCCTTCCTTTTATAGCTCCTCCTTCTTCTCCTGCATCGTTCCTTCAATCAGGTCCTCCTTCTGTGTCCCATACTCCTCATGCTGGTCTGCTTTCCTTAACCGTCAATACATACTCGAGAAACGAACCGCCTTCTGTCTTTGCTATTGGACCTTACGCTCACGAGACTCAACCCGTGACTCCACCAGTAGACTCTGCTTACACAACCCGACCATCCACTGCTCCGTTCACGCCACCGCCAGAGTCTGGTCAAATGACTTCCACGACACCTTCTTCCCCTGAAGTTCCCTTTGCTCAGTTACTTACGTCTTCACTTGAACGAGCTCGAAGGAACAGTGGTGGAATGAATCAGAAGTTTTCAGCTGCGCATTATGAGTTTCAGTCGCATCAAGTGTATCCAGGAAGTCCAGGTGGTAATCTTATCTCTCCTGGTTCAGTCGTCTCCAACTCCGGGACATCTTCTCCTTACCCTGGTAAATGCTCCATCATTGAGTTTCGTATTGGAGAACCTCCAAAGTTTCTCGGTTTTGAGCACTTCACAGCTCGGAAATGGGGTTCGAGATTCGGTTCTGGATCCATCACACCTGCTGGTCAAGGTTCGAGGTTGGGTTCAGGTGCTCTGACTCCTGATGGTGGTGGAGGACTTGGCTCAAAGCTTGCTTCTGGTGCTGTGACACCAAACGGTGCAGAGATGGTTTCAAGAATGGGTTCTGGAAATCTCACGCCAGTTGAAGGCAGTCTCTTGGATAGTCAGATCTCTGAGGTTGCGTCTTTGGCCAACTCGGATCACGGGTCGTCAAGGCACGATGAAGCAGTCGCGGTTGCTCATAGAGTTTCGTTCGAGTTGACTGGTGAAGACGTTGCACGTTGCTTTGCAAGCAAGCTATACGGAGTTGGTTTAGATGATGGTTTACATGAGGAAGCGAATGGTGAGGCGGTTTCGCCTACAAACAGATGGAGTGACTTGGGTTCTGGTAACAAAACGTCGGGAGAAACAGAGAGCGAGCTGAGTCAGAAGTTAAGAACGTTTTCGCTAGGGTCTAGCAAAGAGTTCAAGTTTGATAACACAAAAGAAGACATGATAGAGAAAACAGCGGTTAGATCGGAGTGGTGGGCGAATGAGAAGGTCGCAGGAAAAGGTGATCACAGTCCAGGAAACAGTTGGAGTTTCTTTCCGGTGTTACGGTCTGGATTCAGTTGATAAACTTGAGTAAAAGCCGTTTCTCCGTCTTCTCTTCATTACTAGAAGAAAGCCCTCTAACATTGGAAGCAATTCAGTGATTTGGTAAGACATTGGGGTCTAACAACTATACGTATATATAGCTTTGCATTGTAGGAATCTATGTCGTACTGATATGATATAATAATATTCTTTGGATCATTTAACAAGCTTTGTGTAAAATAGAGTATGGTATCACATTTGGCGAAATAGAAACTCCATTTTTATTTGAGAGATAAAAAAGACTATTTCAGTACCGTATTGTTGTTTGGTTACACTACTATTGAATAAAGAACTTTTCTTCTTCCCAACAAGTACTTGAGCTAACTAAACCATGGAATGCAGATTTGTATTCGGGTTTTTAAATTCGACAATCAAGACTCGAGAGAGCTTTAAATGATTTGGGAGTTGAGAGAATAATTTATTACATAAAAAATTTGAGAACCCCATTTCATTTCAAAATTTCAAATTTCAAGTTCAAACCCCTCGCAATAGAAAAAAGGTCAACAAAATAACAAATCAATGTCTTCCTATCGAGAAAAAAAGAATTGAGGACTCTTAAAATCAAGAAAAAAATCTCTCTAAAAGCAAAGAAACAAACAAAAAAAACGATCTGTCTCTCTCGCTAATACTGCACTTTGGTATACCTAAAAAGAATGATACTCTCGCTTCAGAATCAAGCTCTTATCCCTTTCTCTGTTTCGATTTTTTAAGGAATCCTCAGTTTTGGAACATACTTTACCTTCGTGCCCTTTTCAGGTCTCATCCTGAGCTTTGGTCTTGCGGCGGTTATAACACCATTTGAGGATTCGTGAGTGTTGTTGTTGCCCGACATGTCTGTTTCCTGAGACAGAACCAACGTCACGTGTTCTGCTGAGGTTGCCTCTTTCCATCCTGTCAAGCCAATTCAAATTGAGTAAACAACTTAAAAAATATTGAAATTAAACGAATAGGGAGATTAGAAAGTGAAAAAGACGTTAAAAGAAGTTTTACTCTTTGCAAGAAACGCCTTTGCTTCATGGTTGTTGAACTGCAAGCTTATGTGATGAGCGGTCTTAACCTCAGGGGCAGTTGAGCTTGAGTTCTTATCTTTTTTGTCTGTGTTTTCATTGGCTGTTGACACTTTCCGTCCCTGACTGCTCACTTGTCTCCATACTTTTCCAGTTGATTGCTCAGATGTGGGTTTCGCCTCAACAGTCTTCGTTCTTCCCTCCTCTTCACTACATTTTGCTTGGTTATATTCTCCGCTGAGAGAGCTATTTCGGATTGTTACACTTACCGACCCAATCAGAACTTCGCTGTTCTTTGTTTCATCCTGTTCAGCTACTGCTGCGTCTGATGATATCGATTTGGGGTTATTGGCTTTCCGGCTCCAAACTTTAGTAGTACTGACTCTTGCGTCTCTGTTAGTTCCATTCTTTCGAACGCTTCCAAGTTTTGGCGCATGATTACCGTGGAACCCATTCGGCATTCCATGCTGTGATCTTTTTTCCATTTGCCTACGGCCACTTCGCCTTTCCATGTTTTGGCCATTACCGAAACCATCATCATCAACCATTGGCGCTTGAGTTTCACCGTTTCTCCCATTTTCCATTTCCAAAACTTGAGGTTCCTCGAGGGATGAAGAATCCTCAATTGGCATGAAATCTGATCTCTGTGCCTCGGAATCTGAAGTTACAGATAACGGGCTTGACGACTCCGCTGGAGATTGTTGTTGTTCTTCTGATGTGGTACTCTCGTCTTCCTTAGTATCTTTTTTCTGGTCCTTTACTCTCTGTTCTTTCTGTCTTAGCTTCTTCCTCTTCTTCCTCTCCAAGAGCTCAGCATGTCTGCTCCAGAAATAATACCAGCAAATAAGACTCAACACTTAAACCAATTCAGAATTGGAAAAATCTTGATTTTAGTAATGTTATATGACTGTCATTGCAATTAATAAGCACCCACCTTCTTCGGGCAGCTTCTTCCTCTTCAACCAGTAAATTTTGGCACCTCAGGGCTTCCGCATCTTTGTCAGCAAGCCAAGCTTTGATCTGCCCATTAAGAAAACAAAGATAAATCACATGTAAAGGATACGTGCAAAGCAAAGTCCTCGTCTTAAACAATTTGCTTTGCCAACTAGAGAGGAATGGTAAAATTTGACGGGAAAACGTTACCAATCGCTGTTCCAGAAGAAAGCTTGCGCAAGCAACGACATTTTTTGCCTCCAGTACATTTTTTCCATTTTCCCCGTCAAAAATGTACTTCTGCATTGGTGCAGCCTCGCTACTCAGGAAAGTTTTTTCGCTTGCATCATCGAGAATGCTAAAAAGTTCCTGTGAAGAAATTGGAAACCTCGGTGGTCTAGCCTGGATAATATCCTGGAGAAACAGGAACATTTATCACAGTATCAGTCATGAGGTTGAACATTGAGGATACTTTATCCAGAAAGGTAAAAAAGAAACCGTCAAGTGGGAGACGAAATTCATACCAAAAGGTCAGAACCAGCTCTTAGATAATATTGTGGCAAAGCAGTATATCCTGGTTTTTCAATAAGTGACATCAGTCCTGACTCGACTGATTCCCCAGGAACATTCTACAAGAATCAAAACAAAGCATCATAAGTTGGAGAAATTAGTCTTAAGTCTGCAAAGCATATTAATTAGTCACACAGGTCCATGATGGAGATATAGAATACTAGAGAATGAGCAACAAGACATGGACAGCATACTCTGAAAGGCCTGTATACGAATAATGTATATGCTATACTCTTGCTTTTCAACTAAAACTTATTTATTTGGAAATGAATCCTACAACCCTGATGAGGCCATACGGCGTTCTAGGAAACATATATAACAGTGGTTAGCATGGTATCACACCTTCCACTATGAAGGCAATAGGCAATAAGGCATTCATAAAGAGACGGAACCCTTAGAAACGATGTGACAAACAACAATAAAATGAGTAATTGGGAAGACTGACGAACATGCAATGCTAGACTCATATGCTATGCTCACCATGCGCTTAAAGTGAGTGAATTTAATAAAAAGTTTTTTTCAGAAAAAAGGAAAGCATCAATGGGAATCATACTACCTCCAGCATCATGCTCTTCAATGAGAGAATCTCCTTTGCATCAACTACAGAGAGCTGAAAATAACCAGAGAGATTGAAAATAGTTATTACCTAAAGGCAAAACTAATGATATCATCGAGAAGACGAATATAGAGAGAACTACCTTATTCCAGAATTCCCCCAGCGCATCCCTCTCTTTGCCAGAATCCTGAAACCATGCCGAACACATTCTTCAGATTGACTTTGGAAAATAAAATAAAAAGGACCAAAGCAACCAGGAGTTGAAAAGAACCAAAAAAGTAGAAGACTAGAGTGTAAGTTCAGACAAAGGAAAACCTTTTCAGGCTTCCTTAAACGGCGATGCATACGGTTATGCCTTCTATAGTTGACAGGAGAGCAAAACTCCCTGGTGCACTTTTCACACTTCTGCATTTGTATCTTCAAAGGAGTCAGCAACGGCCAGCCTGGGAACGAAAATAGAACATCAAATAAAACCCCCAAAAGCCACACAATGCTATTCAACCATCACTTCGATCCAGAAAACACACATTTCAAACCTCCCGAGACTCTAAAATCCACTGATTCCAAATCCTAGACAAGTACTAAAAACTAGAGACAATGCCAGATCCAATCAAATGAGCGAGAGAGAGAGACAATGAGGCAATTAAGGAATCACCTGGACGTTCTAAGGTATGGAGAAGCTGAAAGAGCTGTACAGGATTACTCTCAGGTCTTGGGAAAGAAAGAAACGGATCTTTTCCAACCGCTCGTCTGAGGAGCATGTCCAGAGAATCATTCCCATCTTGTTTCACAAGCTCCATCGAATTCAATCTGCAAACCAGCCATTTCAACAAACACACAAGCTCCTATAAACGCATCAACACACCTCAAAATCTATACACATAACCTATTTTCTTCTCTAAGCAACACACAAAAGTTGGAACAGTATTCGAATCGATTATCAGAACCAGTGACAGAGATGCCTGAATATCTATGCCACCTAACAGAGCAAAATCGAAATTGAAATCAAACCATCCGAAGACGGCGGAGAGAACTAAAAACTTATCGCGGTTTGAAATCTAATCAACACCAGTTATATATATGTATACCACGAGGCGAATGAATTCGAAATCGATTCAGTGTATATGGAAAGCGAATGGTAAAAAGCGAAGTAAGTCCCGATCACGTACCAGTAAAACAGTAACAGCAGATCGGGCGGGCGCCGAGTAAAGAGAGAAATTCAAGAGCGATCCTCGAGGATTCAGAAGCAGCTTGGCACGAAAGAAAGTCGCCGAGAAAACCCGAGAAAGTGATGGGACGCAAAAGAAAATGAGAGAAAATTTCGGAGGGGGGGAGGAGGCAAAAGAGCTGTGGAAGAAATTATAAAGGCCTTTCTACGGGGAAACAAAACAACCCTCGGCTCCAATTCATAAATTCCACCAAATTTTTGATGTCAAAAAACACATTTTAAATTGAAATATACCATTTTTTCTCTGCATTTTCTTTATTGCTCGATCCAGTTTTTAATTTTTTTTCTTAACATTTAAGATTCTCATTATTGGCTTTGGAAGTCTTTTAAAAAAAAGGACTGTTTGAAGAAAGTCATTTCATTAAAATATAGTCAGACATATATATGTTTCAGGAACATTTGTTTAGATCTCATTGGTCCGATGATGTGACTAAACACAATTTTTTAATTTATTTTATAGTTGCTTTAGTGAGTATTTTTAAATCTGTTTAAAACATTCACTAATGTTTTTGTAGCAAATAAAAATAAATAAAGTCGTATAGTTTCCCTGCATACTAACTTAACTAGTTAACTCTAGGATTGATTGCAAACTATCGTAATCTCATATCACGATTCACAAATGTCAAGAAACTTTTTTTTTGTGCTTCTCTATCATCCATGAGGTTGAAACTGTGTCAGGATCCATTACGCTACAGAAAAAATGACTGCATATCTTTGCATGGAATATTCCTTTTCTTGTACGAGATCTCTTCTTATAAATCTGTTTTGATGGAATATTCTAATAATACCTTACAATTGATATTGGAGTTATGTACAGATTTTAACATTTAAGTATGGGGAAAATTGTGTTTCTCGCACCTAAGAAGATGGTAGTTATATGAACACTTAAAAATATTTGTTTCTGAAGGAAACTATTGGTATGTTGGGACTTGGTAGCCTGACAGATTTGAATCTATTAGAAATTGAAAAATGTTTAAATTATACCCCCATTATTTCCTATATGATCAGAATCGTATCAAGAATCAACAAGCGTTACAACTCTTTCTGCAGGTACCGAAGTAATCAGGAGAGCCAATCATATAAACAGGATTTTTCTTGCACTCCCCAAGCTGAGCCCATCCTCCACAGTTCTCATCTTCATCACTGCATTCACCACCACTCTCATCATCATTTCTTGCTTGTTTCTTTGCGTACATCAGTTTTGTCGCCACCAGCAGTTCACCTCTCAGCACAGGGCATCTAAAATGAGTGCTTGTCTCATCCAAAGATGCATTCAAGTGTCTGGTGAAGAACAGAATTGCGTTTCCTTTTACTGGTCTGAACATGTTACCGGTCTGTGAGCAGTCTGACCAACTGTTTTTGGTTTTCACCTGGAGGATATATGAATTCAATATTCGTTGTGTTGTGCCAAATAAACTCTTTTTGCTTCTCAGGTTATATGCATCAAGAGAATGTTGATTCCTAAATGTTTATTACTGACCTCTGAATTTGGGAAGAGAAGCTCTCCGCCTTGAGTTGTGTTTGAGACGTAGAGAATGACGGTTGCCAACAAAGATTCACGCGATACTGAGCTAGATTCTTCTCCAAAATAATCCAACTTCTTGCCTGAATTCTCCAAAGTGTAACTTCTTACCTTGATTGGACCGCTGTTTTCTGAAAAATGTGCATCAAGAAGATAGAGATTACAAACCTAAGTCAAGAACAGAGGCTTTCTAAGGGCAGTCAAAGCGTCCATAGATTGAAAACCAAGACAAGTAAAGGTACTTAATACCTCTTGGGAGGAAAGTCCACGCAGAAATTCTTTCTTCAATCCCAGCAACTATTGGATCCTAGTTTATCCAAAATTATACCAAAATAAGGATTGGAAAACATAACATTGTTATGGCCATTATCTCCGTTGACTCGATAAAAGAAGAGAAAAGTAATGAATTTTGTGTCACAGAAAAACTACAAGCATATATCTTAGAGTCTAGCGTCATAGCGTTTCAAGGACATGACAAAAGATTTCTTGTCAAGCTTAGCGTATCTGCAAAATTTAAGAACTTACCGGCACATATAAGACGTACTCCGAACTTGCAAGCTGCGTCTTCCCATCAGAATCCCCTGACTTAACCACATAAGTTTGCTTTCCCTACAAAAAAAGTAACAACATTTACACAAAGAACAATGCATCAATATATCTCAACAAACCGCAAGGAAATTTGAAATTTACCAGATATATCAGATGATCACACTCTTCATCAGACAAGAATCCACGGTAAAGAAAGACCCTGTGCATACCAAATAGTTTCAGACACCCCAAATTAAAAAAAAAAAAAAACAGTAAAACGAACATTAGTAACTCTTGCAAACTTGATCCCTATATGCAGTGTAGAACTTGATCCCTTGAAGAAGACATCCAGTAAAAAGTACCTGACCTTGGTTGCCATGAGAGCTGAAGAACACGTCTCGGGTCCACAGATTTAGATCCAAAAACATGACTCCACTCTGTATAACTCTCACCCGTAACTCCTTTATCTCGGAGTTCCTTCCGGCTGCAGTAATTCAAAAAGATAGAGAAACAGTATGAAAGCTAAGGAACATTCTCAATCACACGCATCAGGTTGATCGAAAGTGCAAGTATTTTCAACCAAGAGATTCAAGTATAATGCGATGAATCAGGAAATCAGAAGATGGAGGAATTAAAAAAGCTAAGTGAGGGATTTCGAAACGCACCTTCCACCGTAACAGAAAGGAAAAGGAGAAGAAGAGATGATCATGAAAATAAGGACGATTTGGCTAAGGGATGCCATTCCTCCTCCGGTGCCACTGCTAACATAGCGCATATATGAATACTTTCTTTCCGACGATGCGGCGACGCCGTTTAAGTAGTCGTGACTTCCCAAGTTTCGAAATATTGCCAAGATAACCTTATACGACTATCAAATATTCTAAATATACCCTATACTAACCAAAATTGTAAACTTACCATTGCCAAATTCCGAAATATAAACCTTCGTCTTTTTGAATATCGATTTGGAAAAATAAAGGGAAACATGAACTAATTTTGGTGTGTCGATATTTGTGTCGAAATAAGAGAAATTTGAGTTTAGGATATGAATGATTTGTGGAGGTAGTTTTGGGTTCATAATGTGAACTGATTGAGGAAGAAACAAAATTTTGAAGAAGCCAAAACAAAAAAAAAACAAATTATTTTTCGGAAATTTACAATGGTGAGTTAATTTTTTTAGCTAAAGGGTTTTTTTAGTGTGTTTTTTTTGGGTGTTTCTCTTTGAAGATCAAGGATAAGTGGATAACCCGGAAATGCCAAATGTTCATCAATTTGTTAAAAGTATTTTGACCTTTTTAGTTGTATGTTTCCTAGGGTATAATAGTGTGTTCATAGGCATTAACGCTATACATGCATTGTATAAAAGTAGAAAAAACAAAAAATTATACAAAGGGTGGAAGATACGGGAAAAAAATTATGCAGCCTAGCGATCAAACGTGAACAATAACAAAATGACGTTACGTAGACAATAATGCTAAAAGAGATTCCAGTTGGATTCCACGCATGTAGATAATGAAATCATCTATATACGAATATATCATGTATGCATGCATACATATGCGTATGAATGTATGCATGGTGTACACAGATAGATGCTAAAAATAGAGTGGAAAGTGCCATGAAAGAAGGGATGGTTAAGCTAATTTTAAGGTTTGGAAAAAAGAAAAACAATGTGTGGCGTTATCACAAATAACAGATCAGAGACCAATATTAAGGGTAATAAATAAGAGCCTTTAGTTGTCCGAGTTCGTCTCGATCCTCTCTTCACAAACTAATTAAGCATTATCCTCTTCCTTAATTCGCCTTCCAAATTCCGTTCCCATTTTCCTCTTTTCCAGAGGACAATCAATATTCATAGAAAACAACAAATCTCTATTCCTCAAGCCTTACCATAGAAGCTAAACAAAAGCAATGGTTTGTGTCCTCTTCTCTTCCTTTTGTAATAATTTTGTAGGATTGTTGTTTCTGAACAATGGACTATAGAAGGCAATCGATGTGATTTAGTTTTATATCCCGCATTTTAGACGGATCAGCCTGAGTTTTGATAGATCATCTGATTATGAAAACATGGATGCGTACGTAGACTTTAATTTTAAAAATATGGATTTTGGATGCAATGATTGTCTGATCATGTTAGATGTCGATTTCACCAAGTTATTGACGTGTTTCTCATTTGTTTGTTTATAGTTTATCTCGTTTCAATTCACTAGTTAATCACATTAGCGTGATAACTCAATACAGTATATAGACTAAGATTAGAACTAATGTAGCATATAGATTAACAATAATGAGACCAAAAACCTAGCTAACTATAAAAGTATTTTTTCCCGGTATACAAAAAAATGCAATCTTTTTCTATATGATGTGATGGCGTTATATTAATGGGGATGGATGTGGATGACGTGATTGAATGAAAAGGCGAACGCGGCATCGGGGATGGCAGTGGAGGACGAGTGCAAGCTGAAGTTTTTGGAGCTAAAGTCGAAAAGAAACTATCGGTTCATCATATTCAGGATAGACGGGCAGCAAGTGGTGGTGGAAAAGTTAGGAAATCCACAAGAGACTTACGATGATTTCACCGCTTCCCTTCCTGCCGACGAGTGCCGCTATGCGGTTTTCGATTTCGATTTTACCACCAATGAAAATTGCCAGAAGAGCAAAATCTTCTTCATCGCCTGGTAAGATATTCTCCAATCTTCCTTAGCTGATCTTTTCATTAAATTTTACTATATATTATATAAAGTATAATAAAACTATAAGCCTTGTTGAGTTAAAACGTTAGAACATGAACACCATGTAGCCTTGTTATCTTCAACGTTATAATGTCACGAACGACTCGGCTTATCTACAAACTCACTAAAACAGACTAACTATAGAGGCAGAAACACATACATTGAACCAGACTTAATCGAGACTAAACCAACTCTATGAATACCTGTTAATACTTATAATCCTACCCTTCTTATAACTTTATTTTCCGACATACCATATCAGACTTTGATTTTGTTTCAATAATTTGAACTAAGTGTGCCTATGTATCTGGTCTTGTTGGATGATGCATGATAGGTCACCGGATTCATCTAGAGTGAGGATGAAGATGGTGTACGCGAGCTCTAAGGATAGATTCAAGAGAGAATTGGACGGCATTCAGGTGGAGTTGCAAGCCACTGATCCTAGCGAGATGAGCTTCGACATTATCAAAAGCCGAGCTCTCTAGATATTTACGTTGTGCTCATCAAGCATCTATATATCATTTCGTATTTCTGATATTCCAAAAAAAAAAACTTAAACATTTTCTTCAATGTTATGTAATTTCCTTGGTTTAAGAACTGTTTTTCTTCATCGTCTCCCTTCATTTTCACTTCTCTCTGTAATCATTTCCTCATGAAAATGTAATTGCCTTTTATTCTTTCGTTATGGGAGAAGTTGAAACAATGTTTAGCTTGTTTTTGTAACTTCTTAAAATCAAAGCTTGTTTTAAAATGACGATTAAAAAAAGCTCTCGCCGTTTTCTAGCAAACTGTCGATATGTCC
>KE154586.1:613197-638895 GCA_000411075.1 Sisymbrium irio | reverse complement strand
AGGAGACAGACTTGAAATCTGTTGGGCTTCGCCCGCGCAGGTTCGAACCCTGCTGTCGACGGATTTTTTACTTGTTTGCGCATTTTCTCCCTGATTTAGGTCTAATCCCAATAGACGACCAAAACAATGGAACTCGGAACTTGTGATGTAATCCAAAGGTAGTTTAGATAGTTATTTGTATTATAAACCCAACTTGTACCATATTTTTTTTTTACATGACAGCAAACCACGCCATGGATCAAAACTACACACATTGAAATAGAAAACCATGAACAAAAAGACAATTACAGTTTTAAACGAAGAAGCAAATCTCAGTTTCCGGAGTCTTGGAATCTCTTCTGCACAGGCACAGAGCCTCTCTTTTCACCGCTGCGTTGGCCCACCCCATCTGCTCCCGAACCGGAAAATCCCATATTCCCTTAAACACCATCACAAAACCAAACCAAGTCATTATTATACAACGGCTAAATCTGGAAACGCGATTTTAACGGGAAGAATTAAAGAAAAATGGCGTTTACCAACGGTGGCGCCGAGTGACTGGGAAGAGTCTTGAACAGACTCTGTCGACTTTTGCATCACTTCCTCTGTCGTACCAGAGATCCATGAAGTAACAGCATCTTTCAGCTTCTCCACCATCCCTCCTTCACCCTCCCCTACAACTGCTTCCCCATGTTTCATCGCTCCTTCCGATCTTGGATCGGGGAACTCTCCTAGCCTTTTCTCCACCTCCTCCGACTGTGTCACTGTCCCCTTCTTCGCCGGTGCGGTCGTTTCTCCTGCGAGATGAAGTTTCTCTGCCACCACCTCCGACAAAGCCTTGTCTTCCTCTCCAGGACTCAGTTTCTCCGTTAAATATTCTTTGGCCGAGACGCCCTTGTCTTGTCCTTGTTGGATCTCTGTCTCTGTACCCGTTCCGCCTCCGGAGAAAGGTAACTTGTTCATCACGCTAGCTCCTGTTTCTTTGACTTTCTCGTAAACTGGTGTCACCATAGACGTAACCTTATTCCCGTATCCGTCACCTGAGCTCGGAGTTTCAGCTCCTTCTACACGGCTCTCGTGGCCACCTTCCCCGGAGTAACCAAGCTTCGATGCGACGACGTTTTTCGCGGCTGCAGCTTTATCAGCTACAACAGAAGTCACTGATGCGATCTTATCAGTGTAACTGCTCTGATTCGGCTGATGCGTTTCGTCTCCTCTCTGTTGATCTTTAAAATCAAACCCCTCAGGATTCCGAAAACCGTGAGTCCCTGACGGCAACTCAGCCCCTGATTTCACATCAAGTTCATGGCTCCTCGTTGGAAATTTCTCGACTCCGGATCTATAGTTTCCCGCCGAAAACTGCTTTCCCATTTCAGGTCCTGCTTTCGAATCAAACCCGTGGCTTCTCACCGGCAGATCTCTTCCAAGCCCTATGTTATCATCTTCACCGGTTCCCTTCCTCCTCCCAAGAGCTGCGACAGTCTCTGCTGCTCCAATTTCTCCACCAGCTAATATACAGAAACGACACGGATCAAAACCCTATACCAGAATTAACATGTAGGAGAGAAGTTATTACCTTTTCCGGTTGGAACAGTGACTTTGGACTGATAATTCGACATCCCACCAAGAACTCCTCGTGTACCTGGAGCAGCCGGATCTTCCTCCAATCCTATAGGTCTCTCTATATTGACCCTACGCTGTTCACCAGGAACAAACGTTCTCGTAACGTCATCTGTCGTGGGGAGCAAAGACACGGGCGTATTATGCGGTGTCAACGTAGCAGCGCCTCTGTTTTCTTCTTTTCCTGATACACCGGCGGGTCTTACAGGATGAGACAGAGCTTCGTGGCCGTGAGAGACATTGGAGCCTCGTACTGGTGCCACTCCTCCGCTTGGTTCAGAAGGTTTTGTGTGAGAAGAATATACAACCGGGAAAAATTTCGAGCCTGGAGGAACTAAATCCTCCTTCATCAGGTCCGGAATGTGATGTGCTTTTCCTCTTGCTGCCGGGACGAATCCAGTAAACGGTAAACCGGTAAATAAAAAAAACATTGACTGCCTTTTGGGGAAGACTAGAGAGATTAAAGTGAAGTAAGGGTTGGACTGCAAACCTGGTGCACCACCGTGGACTTGTTGCCCTACGTCGTAATCATCGTCTTCCTCGTCTAGATCGTGATCGTCGGGGATGTGTTGTTCTCCGCGATGGTGCTCATGACCTTGACCATGTCCATGTTTAGTAAGAACATTTTTGATCTTCTTTGCCTTTTCCTTTACTTTCTTCAAAACTTTTGATGGTCCTTTCTCATGATGCCCTTCTTCCTCTGCTTCCAAACATATAGAAAAACATTCATTAGGCTCTTTAAGTTTAACATAATTTTTGAACGTGTATGAAAACACTAATGTTTCTTAGAATTAGAATTCGGTTTTGACATATTTACCTGGATGGTGAATACTAATTGGTTCCTCTGTTTGATGATGACCATGAGTACGTTGCAACTGCGCTTGCGAAGTCATGATCCAATTCTCTTTCTTTGTCTTTTCTCTGCAACCAAATAGATTCGGTGAAATGTGTGAAGCTTCCTCAAAGCTTTATACGAACGCATAGCCGAACCACCTCTAGATGGCTGTGTCCTCTGCATATCTGTTAGAGAGTGACACGTGTCGTGTATTGCCACGTAGCTGACTCTTGACTGTGTACGTGGCTTTTTTGGAGTGTAATCATTATCCGGGAAAAAGTATCGTCGATGTCACTTCGTTTAAGAAGTTAGTTTCACATAACTGTTCGGGCTTAGCCCATTTCGAAAATGTGTAGTTGGGCCTGAAATAAAGATCCAGTATGCTCTATAGCGTTTTTACGGCGTGGTCAATTACCATCAGCGGTAGAAGAACAGACACGAAAGCGCGGGGTTAGATGCAGCTACCACAACATCCACGTGGCGAAATTTCATTTGTATTTATTCAGTTTCTCGATAACTACCACGAACTTACATGTCTGAATATAAAAATCGAAAGGGATCGCGAGGACCACGTGTAGGTTTATCTATTGTGTGTTCTTTTAAATTCAAGCTTTTTGGTTCCCAAATCAACGAGAGATTAATCGGAAACGAAGGAGAAAAAGAGGAGGAAAAAGACAAGAAAGAAGTAAGTAACCTAAAGATATGGCTGTCGGGATAAACGCGATGCCGGTGACGTTTGTGGCGCACGCGCTCGCGGTAATCGCGGCGGTTATGGTGCTGGTTTGGAGTATCAGCTACAGAGGTGGATTGGCTTGGGAAGCTGAAAACAAGAATCTCATCTTCAATGTATGCTTCTTCCTTTCGATTTACTTTTTTAAGCTCTCTCTCTCTCTCTCTCTCTTTCAGTTTCGTCTCTCCTCTTTGTTCCGTCTTTGCGTTGACTCTCTGACTTTTCTTCGACCATGGGCCTCATTGGTGTGTTGTTTTTACAAATCAAAATGATCTCAGTCCCGACCTTGTGTTTGTCTGCAAGATGTTGAATGAGTCACTTTCTCTGATAACTTTGTACTGTTTAAGTTGTAAAATGGGTCTTTGATAGTTAGTCAGATAACTTTGACTTTGGGAGCGATAATTATCTGGTCTGTCCCAAGTACTTGGATTAAAAGTTTTGCTCTGATGTACCTTAGCCTTTAGGACCCATAAGTGTTCAGCTTTAATTACAGTGTATGAGTGTGGATGTATTAAAGATGATGTTTGGTCTATTGACGTTTGGCTGATGTAATGAGTAAAACGTTATGTCATAGTTCATATTATGTTCTTTGTTGTTTAGAGGAACAGATTATAACATCCAAAGTAAATAGATATTACCTGAGGAACCCTTGAAGCAAACGGGACTTATGTCTTAAGTAATTTATTTAGCTATTTAAATTGTAAGCATGAGCGTATGATCTTTTGTTTCACGACCTTATTCACATTCTGTGTTTGTGTTCTGATATTTCTTTATCTGATCCATTTGCGGTTGCCTATGTATCTGATATTTCTTTTTTCTTTTATGTGATCCAGCTGCATCCTGTTCTGATGCTCATTGGATTTATAATCTTGGGGGGAGAAGGTAAGCAATAACAGCATCTGTTGAACAATGAGAAAGTTGTATCACTATCTCGATTAGTCCCGTTGATGACAATTATTTTATAGAATATAAACCTGTGTTTTGCAATTTGAAATGCAGCAATTATAAGTTACAAAGCCCTTCCGCTAGAGAAACCAGTGAAGAAGTTGATCCACCTTATTCTCCATGCCATTGCTCTGGCTCTCGGGATCTGGGGAATCTGCGCAGCCTTCAAGAACCACAACGAAAGCGGAATCCCTAATCTCTACAGCCTTCATTCCTGGATTGGCATTGGTGTCATTTCTCTTTATGGTGTCCAGGTAAATCCCATGGCCTTTTGCGTCTTTTACAATAATTTTCCTATCAAACATGCAATCATTTCCCTGTTGATAAGTGTAGCATATGGTTCGTGAGTTCTCTGTAATCTGTATCAGACTGAGCAAGACTTGTCCCTAAAAGTGTATTTACAGAACAACTAGGAACATCAAAAACACGGTTAGGACTAAAACATGGCTTGAAGTAAAACCTAAAAACATTGAATAGGAAACTGAACTTCTTACTATAGGGGAATAGATCACTCTACTTTTAACAGCTATTGGACCATCCGGTTCATAGGAAATCAATTTATTTGGATTTTGTTTCCATTTTACCTTCTGTCGTACATTGTTCCTGGACAGGAAAATATAACACAAAAGTTTTGAACTTTGCAGTGGGTGTACAGCTTCATAGTGTTCTTCTTCCCAGGAGGGTCACCAAATCTGAGAACTAGTTTGCTTCCGTGGCACGCAATGCTCGGCCTATTTGCATTCATACTTGCGGTTGGGAACGCAGCTTTAGGGTTTCTGGAAAAGCTGACTTTCCTGGAGAATGGAGGGCTTGACAAGTACGGATCCGAAGCACTTCTTGTGAACTTCACGGCCATTGTCACCGTTCTCTTTGGTGCCTTTGTGGTACTCACTGTTTCTGCTAAGTCTCCTTCACCGTCCTCCTCCATTGATGATGGTGATAACTACAGCTATTCTGCTATATGAAACACTTTCTACATTCCACGCTCATCTGTATTGCCACTTGTACTATCAAACAATCATATTATATGATGTATTTGTAGCGAAAAGCTTTGTGTGTGGCTTCGCTGATTACGAGTTCGCTACTTCTTGTGTTTAGAAACTTGATGTTCTTTACGTGGATTGACTTCGCTTATAAAGTTGATGTTCTTGCAATCATTTGATTTTATATTTGTTCATATTATCATTTGTTAAATGGTAATAGCAGCCTTGATTAAGTCACTTTTGTAACTGTCGTTCCGTTTTTGAGCATATAAGAACAAACATGTAAGTTGCACGATAATCATTCTGAGATAGTGGTACTGGTCGAAGCATTAAAGGGAATATCCATTTAGAAAAAAACAAAGAAAAAGCAATTCTTTAAGCATCTTTGCCATCAACCTTTTTCTTTGTAAATTTTGATTTACATTATTTTAGACGTAAACTTACGTCGTTGTTGATGAAGAAAATAAATAACAATTTGAGGCTTCTCTATCAATTTCATGCTCCTGCTTCTGACACGTCGAACCAAACACGACATCATTTAGAGTCCAGTTGCTGTTGTTCATCATCATTTCGTTGTAATGGAACTGATCAACATCACCCAATTCTTCGTACTTTGAGATAGATCCTTCAATATTTGGTGCTTGGTTCTGCTTAGAGTCAGTTAAATCAGAGGAATAATCAATATTGGGATCTGAGGAAGAAAACCACTCGGAGAAGAAAAGCCTTGGAATCTCAGGACGAGAAGAACATGAATAGTTGTTCTTGCCGTTGCTTTCTTGCGATGGAGATGAAGATGTCTTCTCTGGAAGTCCCTGGAAAGAGATGAGGTGATTCGATATCAAGGTTTGCTGGTTACGTTTTCCACAAGAAACACGTGATTCAGAAGAAGAGGAAACAGATGGTGCGTGTTGTGAGCTCTGAGACTTGAGCCATCTCTTTTTCAAATGAGAATGCCAATAGTTCTTTATCTCGTTGTCCGTTCTTCCCGGTAAGTATTTGGCAATCTTTGACCACCTATTCACACCCAAAAACTTGTTCGCTTTAGCATCTGCTGAAACAATATGGTTAGGTTTCAATTAGGGTTATGCTTACTTGTTACCCAGGGAAGAGTGAAACGTCAAGATAATGTCTTCTTCTTCTACACTAATCATATCCCTCTTTAACCCTGGCCTTAGGTAGTTGATCCATCTTAATCTGCAGCTCTTCCCATTCCTTTGTAATCCTTTTAAAATTCAATCCCAACAAAAAAATTGTCAGAATGGAATAAATTAATTAAGGATCAATTTGAAAGAAGAAAAACTAATTAATAAAGAAAAGATTAAAAGAGAGACCAGCTTTGATGGGAACAGTTGTCCAGCAAGAATGGCCGTGAGAGAGGATGAACCTGCTTAGCTTCTCGTCTTCTTCAGGTGACCAGAACCCTTTTCTCTGTCTCTGCTTTAGCCTCTCTCCAGATTTCGTTTTCACCATTTCTCTATCGTCTTAATTCTTAAACCGTTCTGATCAAACTAGAGAAATAAACATAATGTGAATATTATGATTTAGAGAACATATATATCACCAAAGGTCCACAGATAGGGTCGACAAACTTAGTGTTAAGAAATGACCAAATGGGGCTGCTTAGAATAAAAGACAAATGACCTGTATATTATAGTTAGACCCACATGAAATTTAGGATATTTATGTGTGACTATCATATTTATATGCATGTTTTTGTACTGTATGCATTCGTATAAGGAAGGATTGAGAATAAAAGTCATACTGGAATATGTAAGGATGGATTAGGTGTAGCAAAAGTCTACTTCGATGAAATTAAATTATTGATAGTGCTAAGATTTATGGTTATCAACTGAAAAAATAAATTAGTAGTAATATGTCCCGTCGTATTTGAAAAGAATTATCTGCTGAAGGAACAAAGTCTAAGATATGAATGCGATTTACAAATTGCAATGGACGATGTATTGCGAACTTACAGTAACATTCTCATACCCAAGAATCTCTTTACATCGGCAAGAATACGAGAAAATGTGACAGACTTCTCTAATTTGGATTACGTATGAATTACTCAATGAAATTTTGATTAGAAACTTAAAACGGATGGAACAATCTGTCTGATTCAATTCAATGATTGTGAATAATGAAACAATGATTGCATAGAATCATCCAATCTGTTTAAAAGTGTCTTTTAGGAAAGCATCAATAGCAAGTAGACAGATGATTGCATTTGCGAAACCAAGAACTTGACATAATATTAAAGCTTATCTGCGTGATATGTTTCTTTGGTGTTTTTCCATTTCTTTATAAATTTTGAACATTAAGTTGCCTAGAAAAAACATTTCTGTAAATGTTTGTAGTGAAGTCAACATTGCGTTCCTATTTGTTGCAAACGAAATTATGTATAGTTTTTCGTCTCAAGTTTGTGTCTTTCTTAACAATAGAACAAAAAGTATTACATCTTACACCGACAAGTGGACGAGTAATAAGATTTATTTGAGGAATATTTGTTACTTTACAATTTTAATTCCTTATGTCCCGATCGAAATGAGCTGTTGCTAATTTTAAAATACTCTGATTTTGTTTTCTAATCGTTGGCTCTATTTGCCTGTGAAAAATGCCTACTGAAAACGATGAACAGAGAAATTAAGAGGGAAACAGAAACAAAAGTGGACTCTTGTCTTGAATGTCTTGACCACATAATATAATTTGCCGTCAAACTAATCGCCAATGAGCACATCTAATGTTATCCTAATCTAATGCTTAGCGCCTTAACCATTCGAGAATTATATATGAACGGTCTCCATTAAACATTATAGTAAGGAGTAGTTACATAAAATTGTTTCTGAACATAACTTCTCAACGAGGCCTTGGTGGTTTGGTAGCAAGAACTTAAAATGATTTCTCTTGTAATAGATATATATATTTGATCCAACTAAGAATTTTTTAACATTGCCTAATTTGTGTTTCATACTACATAGCACCGAGATAGAAATATCACTGAACACAGAGTGAAATACATCATGTTTCACGGTTAGACAAGGCAGGCGTTAGTCAAATAATAGTGACGAATGCTTTTAGATAGAAATGAGATCAACAATCTTCTTGTGCTGAAACTTGAATGAACTCGTCCTTCATAAACCGAACAAGTCTATAATGTAAAAAAACCACACTCATCATCTCTAAACCGGTAGCTACGGCTCTCTACCGTGCCTAAGTAACTTGACCATCAGACAGGTTTCTTTGTTCTTGAGCACACAGTAGAATCACGAACTAATCATGTTGAAATGGAATCTGGATAGCTGTTGGGGAATGGTCGATATAACTGGTCCATATCTCTGTTCCAGGATAAGAATAATGGGGTCAGAATTTTCGGGACAAGATCCATTTCTAAAGGTTGACTGAATCTGGAAATATATAAAAAACAAAACCTGAACATTGTCGTAAAGTTCAAACAGAGGGACAGCCAAGAGTTTCAAGTTTTTGGGCACTGCAAAGTACTCTTTCTCAGATAAGTGAACAATGAAGAGTCTCTTGCATTCCTGCCATTCCACAAAAAAACATTATAAACAAAATCTACTCAGGAGAAGAGAACAAGAGGAATGTGGTGAAGCTACATTGCGCGGTTTTCCTTTTAATACCTTTGGTTTCGTAATGTGAGGAGGGCAATACGGGTACATCATGGTTTCAAAGTTTGGACGCCACCATGTCGCAACACATTCTCCCACCTGGTAAAGGATCAAAAAAGCCCATCGACAAACTATGGATCAGGGACAGACCAGTATACATAACATAACATAATCTGATTCAGACGTGTGGACTCGTGGTAAAGCTGTCTTTTTCATGTAGCCAGAATATCAATCTCTAGCAAAGAACCAGAACTATCTTCGCTTCCTTCTATAAATCATTACTAGCATGCCAAAGTGTAACAACCAAAAGTATTTTGAATTGCTTCTCGTTTGCATTAAGAGAAAGAACACGCCACACGGACCTAGTGCTTGTAAGGCATCTACCTATACCTAATGGTCACTATCAGTCAAAGAAATAGAGAGAAAACCAGGAGATACCTTCCAGTCAGGTACAAGAGCAGCAGAATTGCCTCCAAGCTTACTGGTCAACTTTCTTTTTAGACCTTCAACTTCTGCAAGACATAACATAGTACATCCAAAAAATGAAGCAACAAAGAGAATCACAGCAGTATAGTACTAATAATATACAGATGGTTGCTGCATACCATTTTCTCCAGGCTTCAGGCGTCCACCTGGAAGTTTGCAGAATGTGTTACCAATTTGCAGGAGAAGTATGTGAGGATGGTTGTGTTCTTGTACCTGAAAGGTTGATCAGCCAAAGGCATTAAGAAAAATCCTAGGGTTGGAGATATATAACAAATCTCAAATCATAGTAGGTGGTAACATTTCTAGACTCGACACCAATGATTCACTTAAACAGCTTATGCACCAACGAGATACCTGTAGCTATGGGTTATAAGTTATAAGATTGACCTTTAGGATGCCAACATACTATTTTATGTTTTAAAGTTAATGTCAAGAGATGAAAGTGTGAACTGTGAAGTAAATGTTAATCTATGGCCAAACATGAAAACTTAAAAGGGGAAGGGTGCATGCAAAGGATGAAAGAAACGAGACAACACGAATGATAATATATGCCTGCTAAATGGCGTTAATCAAAACGTGACTAGAAGCAGCCGCCAAATTTTATTGTAAGTTCATTGGATCCATAAAGCTTGTGACTTTGGTAAGTGCAGCTTAATCAATTTAATGTGATTAGAGCTTCTTCTGAATCAAAGTTTGCTTAAACAGTAGAAAATTGAGTTAGAGATGGCAACTGTCAAAGGAAGAAGAAGCCTTCAGTCAAATATTATACAAGTCCATATTTATGCCACGTTTCCAATGATACAACGGGTAAACGCATGCTTACGAAGGACGCCACGATAAACTACAAATGAGTTAACATGTAATAGCGTTATCTCTATGACAATATAAGAGTACAATTGATGAACCACAACCGATCTCAAGACAAAGGGTGGTGCTACAACGTAGAGAAAACTCCAGAGGAAGTAGGAGAACAAGTATAGTCAACCGGAAATTGCAGAACAAAAGCTCACAGCTGGAAAAGTAACGAATTAGACATACCAGCAGGATCCCTTCGACGCTAGTTCTCATGCCCTCTTTCATATAGCTGCAACACACCATCAAGAAAAACAAGAAAGAGATATACTTCGATCATCATACTCTCCGAACACAAGACTTTGGACGAAACTTATCCATGGAGCAAGCATAAGACTTTGGACGGGCTTACAAAATAAATGTATTGCATAACATGTACAGTACTATACAAGTTTCCCTCTTAAATCAATTAACGTAAAAATGAAAAAGCTTATAGCTGCTTTTTGTTCACAAAAGCAGATCTTTCTAACAAGTTCTTCCACCAATACATGTATCAAGTTTTAGTTTTGAAACCGATAAATTGAGCAAAATGGCCAAATGAGTATAACGATATTGATCAATAGAAAAATCCCAGACAATAAATGAAATCAAAGGATCCATCCCAAGGAAAGCTAGTAAATTTAGCAGCAGCAAGAACGTAGGTAAGCAGACAGACATCTAACACTCTCGAAACGTTTACGAAATCAGTAAGATCATCATCTACGCATGTAAAGGTCGGAGATTTCTAGGGTTTTTTTTTCTTAATTCTGGTGTCTTCTAAGCAGTAGCTACTAGAAGAAAACAGAAAAAAACGAAGAGCAAAGAGAAGGAAATCATACTTGACTTTCATACGAGCGAGCCGGTCAGCGACTGAAGTGTCCTTCTCTAGCTTCGGTTCTTTAGTTCCGAAGCTGTAGTTCGAAAGCGGATACGTGTTCACCACCTGAGACATAGCCATCTTTCTGTCTCTGTTCTGTCTTTCCCAGATCCACTAAAAGCCTAAAATGTCGGAATTTTGTTCCTCCGTCTCTCTCTGTATCGATCTGTTGATCAGCGGCGGCGACGGCAACAGAGGAGGAATCTCGACGGAGAGTTTATTATGACACCGTCCTCTGCTACCAACTTCTAGAGTCAGCCAATTTTCTTTCAAAACCATATCTGGCCCGATGATATTTGGGCCGAGCTTGAATAAGCCCATTTAAAACCTGGCCCAGAAGAACCTCCGGGAAACCGCTCCTGCCTCTGTCACTTTGCTTACAACAGTTCTGTACTCTGTAGTGTACATCAACCTAAGAAAGCGCGCGAAAATTGGCAACCAAGTTCGCCATAGCCACCACACCTTCCATTATGGGGAGGCAGAAACAGCAGGTGATATCTCGATTCTTCGCTCCCAAACCCAAATCATCACCGCCGCCGAATCAGGTAGCCGAATCGTCAACACCGCCGCCGAAGATTTCCGCCACCGTCTCCTTTTCTCCCTCAAAGCGTAAGCTTCTCTCCGAACACCTCGCCGCCGCGTCACCCAAGAAGCCGAGACTGTCTCCTCACACTCAAAACCCCACACCCGATCCCAATTTACACCGGAGGTTCCTCCAGAGGTTTCTGGAACCTCAACGGGAGGAATCTGTCTCGGAAACATCGTCGAGGAAGTACACGCCGTTGGAAAATCAGGTGGTGGAGCTAAAGAGCAAGTACCCGGATGTGGTTTTGATGGTGGAGGTTGGTTACAGGTATAGATTCTTCGGAGAGGACGCGGAGATCGCAGCACGCGTTTTGGGTATTTACGCTCATATGGATCACAGTTTCATGACGGCGAGCGTACCAACGTTTCGACTGAATGTTCATGTGAGAAGGCTGGTGAATGCAGGGTACAAGATTGGTGTGGTGAAGCAGACTGAAACTGCTGCCATCAAGTCCCACGGTGCCAACCGGGCCGGTCCTTTTTTCCGGGGACTGTCGGCATTATATACCAAAGCCACGCTCGAAGCGGCTGAAGATATAAGTGGCGGTTGCGTTGGCGAAGAAGGTTTTGGTTCACAGAGTAATTTCTTGGTTTGTGTTGTGGATGAGAGAGTCAACACGGAGACGAAAGGTTGTGGCTTGGAGGCGGGTTTTGATGTTAGAGTCGGTATTGTTGGCGTTGAGATTTCGACTGGTGAAGTTGTTCATGGAGAGTTCAATGATAATTTCATGAGGAGTGGGTTAGAAGCTGTGGTTTTGAGCTTGTCACCAGCTGAGATGCTGCTTGGCCAGCCTCTTTCACACCAAACTGAAAAGGTATATTTATCTGTGTATGAGTGAAAGGTTACTTTTTTCAAGCATTGCGGATCAGTTTTGAACAACTTAAGCTCTTTAATCGCTTTAACCAGATTCTGTCTGTAGTTATCGTGCGCTGGATACTTCTTGATAAACTATTTAACAAGAATCTTTTTCTGTATGATAATTTATCCTATGGATTAAGTTTGGAAGACTAGAACTTCTGTTCTTGGTCGATGTGCGTACATGTAATGATGGATGTTCGTTTGGTATCTTTGTTTGGCAGTTTTTATTGGCACATGCTGGACCTACCTCAAACGTTCGAGTGGAACGTGCCTCACTGGATCGTTTCCGCAATAATAGTGCTGTCGATGAGATTGTTTCATTATATGAAGATCTCAGTGCAAGAAAAGAAAACAAGTTGGAGGTTGCTGAGGAGGGCTTGACAGTTCATGTATGGCATTTCATTTCCTATAAACTTGCAGTTTATTTTATTTTGAAGATGCTTTGTTAACGCGAGATTAATTTGTGGATGGTGCAGACAATTATGAACATGCCACGTCTGACTGTTCAAGCTCTCGCCCTGACACTTTGTCATCTCAAACAGTTTGGATTTGAAAGGATCCTTTTTCAGGGGGCTTCAATTCGCTCTTTGTCAAGCAGTACAGAGATGACTCTCTCAGCCAATACACTGCAACAATTGGAGGTGCTCTCCGCTTGATTTTGCCCTCAGAATGTGATGTTCAGTCAATAAAAATAATTTGAGTTAGTACTCTAACAGCGATTCCCTTAACAATAGTTGTCTCTGTCTTCAGGTTGTGAGAAATAATTCAGATGGATCGGAGTCTGGCTCTTTACTCCATGCTATGAATCACACTCTTACAGTATATGGTTCTAGGCTTCTTAGACACTGGGTAAGACACATTTCTTTTCTTTTAGTTTTTCTTTTTTCACAAAAGGGTTTTGTATATCTGGTATTGTTTCAACTTTTGGAGTTCTGAAGATGCAGTAAGTCATTTGCTGTGGAAGGATAAACCACATTGTCGTCATATTAAAATAAGAATTTACTACTGGCATCTCTCTGTTTTTGAAGGGACATAGATTTCTGTCCTCAGAGTCTTCATGGGCTTTTTGTTAAGTGATAGGGAATTTTCTTAATAAAGATCGTTTATGCGCACTTTTATTTTAACAGGTGACTCATCCTCTTTGCGATAAAAATTTGATATCTGCTCGCCTTGATGCTGTTTCTGAGATTGCTGCATGCATGGGATCTCAAAGTTCTTCACAAATGAGCGATGAGTTGGATGAAGAAGGCTCTGAGAGAAAAATTGTACCACCTGAGTTTTATGTTGTGCTCTCCTCAGTCTTGACAGCATTGTCTAGATCACCTGATATTCAACGTGGAATAACAAGAATCTTTCATCGGACTGCTAAAGCCACAGAGGTGAAACTTGGCCTGTCCTTCGCCCTCTTATGCATGTACCTGTCATTCATGTTGACTGATCAAGTCTAACCATAAAAACTCTTTCTGAAGTAAGTTGGCAAACAATAATGGAAATTGGTATCTTTGTGGTATCTAGTCGAAGAAAAATTGCTTCATGGTAATAGTATTGCTGTGAAGAACTATGAGAACAAAGAAATGCATTTCTGTGAAGAAATGGTTCAATAAAATTACTGCATGCATGGGATCTCATAGTTCTTCACAGAAATGGTTCAGTATCTATCCTCTTTTCTCAGGATGATATTCATTTTATAGATAGTCATATGTAAAGCTATAAATGGCAAGGGGGCAATGTATTTCTTTGTTCTTGGTTATCTTGTTTAGGAAAGAAAACAATGAGGAGAGCATGAAGTATTGAAGAATTATACGATTTTTGCTTCCCACCCCTATTTTTGTAAATCAGTTCTTTGTTTACCACTCTTCCTCACCTGAGGCCTGAGAGTTCTTAACTTTTTGGGTGAAAAGTTCATTGCAGTTATCGAAGCTATTTTACTTGCGGGGAAGCAACTTCAACGGCTTGGCATAAAGCAAGATTGTGAACTGAGGAGCGTGCAATCCGCAACCGTGCGGTCTTCTCTTTTGAGGAAATTAGTTTGTGTTGTTTCATCCCCTGCTGTGGTTGACAATGCCGCAAAACTTCTCTCTGCCCTGAATAAGGAAGGTGCTGTTCGAGGAGATTTGGTCGACATACTAATCTCTTCCAGCGACGAATTTCCTGAAGTTTGTATCGTTTCTGAAAATCGATTCTGTTCACCGCTTCTCTCATTATGTTCTGTTTTGTGCATCATAAAGCTTCTTAACGTTTTGTGCATCATAAAGCTTCTTAACACGATTTCCTTTTTTATGATTGTATTGTTTAGTGGCGATTTTGTGTTTCATAACGTCGATTACTATGCACAGCTTGCTGAAGCTCGCCAAGCAGTATTAGGTGTCAGGGAAAAGCTGGATTCCTCGATAGTTTCATATCGCAAGAAGCTCGCAAATCGAAATTTAGAATTTCTTGATGTGTCCGGGATCACGCATTTGATAGAGGTACGTACCCTCCCGTGAACTCGTAGTTTTTGAGAGGATGATTTCGTACCGCAAGATTGCATAAGTATCTTCATGTATCTAGACGAGAATAAGTTTCAAGAAGGAATCTGGTGTTAATGTGCTTTTTGTGGTTACTTTTCTCACTTTCTTTTCCTGCACATTTCCTAGAAATCATCCACAACCGTTTTGTACCAAGTATAAATATATCATCTTTTAAAGTTTTGGACATTTGTTTTTGATCTGTACCTGATGATTTCTGTCTGATACAGCTCCCCGTTGATGCCAAGGTTCCTATGAATTGGGTGAAAGTAAATAGCACCAAAAAGACTATACGTTATCATCCACCAGAAATAATAGCTGGGTTGGACGAGTTAGCTCTAGCAACTGAACATCTTGCTATAGTGAACCGAGCTTCCTGGGATAGTTTTCTCAAAAGTTTTGGTAGATACTATACTGATTTTCGGGCCGCTACTCAAGCTCTTGCTGCGCTGGACTGTTTGCACTCCCTTGCAACTCTATCTAGAAACAAGGTTTACCAAAGGAACAAACCCCAAAATAAAAATTGCTTGTAGTCACTGCTTTTCAATTCTTAATTTTTCTTCTTTTTCTCCGTATGCAGAACTATATTTGTCCTTTGTTTGTGGATGACTGTGAACCAGTTGAGATAAACATACAGTCTGGTCGTCATCCTGTATGCTTCTGCTCTCGTTTCTTACTCATTTTCTTCCTATGCCTAACTAAGATGGGAATATATTTTTCATTTCATTTCTAAAACTTCCCAGGTTTTGGAGACTATATTACAAGATAACTTTGTCCCAAATGACACAAGCTTGCATGCCGAAAGGGAATATTGCCAGATTATCACTGGACCTAACATGGGAGGAAAGAGCTGCTATATCCGTCAGGTTGCTTTGATTTCCATAATGGCTCAGGTAACATTGAGATTAACAGTACAAGCTTATCTTACATATGTTGAATCCTAAATGATTCTAATTATTCCCTTTGGTTTCCCAGGTTGGTTCCTTTGTACCAGCTTCGTTCGCCAAGCTGCACGTTCTTGATGGTGTTTTCACTCGGATGGGAGCTTCAGACAGCATCCAGCATGGCCGAAGTACCTTTCTAGAAGAGTTAAGTGAAGCCTCTCACATAATCAGAACTTGCTCTCCACGTTCGCTTGTTATAATAGATGAGCTTGGAAGAGGCACTAGTACGCATGACGGTGTAGCCATTGCCTATGCAACGTTACAACATCTCGTAGCAGAAAAGAGATGTTTGGTTCTTTTTGTCACGCATTACCCTGAAATAGCTGAGATCACTAACTGGTTCCCAGGTTCTGCTGGTACATACCATGTCTCGTATCTGACATCACAGAAGGATAACGGCGGTTCTGATCATGATGATGTGACCTACCTATATAAACTTGTGCGTGGTCTTTGCAGCAGGAGCTTTGGTTTTAAGGTTGCTCAGCTTGCTCAGGTAAACTCCTTCCCTATTTTTCACATGCCTCACATGCAGATCCTTACACAAGTTCATATCGTCATACACCGACTTTAAGAACGCATTTTAACCGAAATCTGGCTGTAGTGGTCTTTTCATGAATCTGATTTCACATCTATGCTTGACTGTAGATACCTCCATCGTGTATACATCGAGCCATCTCCATGGCTGAAAATTTGGAAGCTGAGGTACGTGCAAGAGAGAGAAATACACTTTCTAGCATAAATTATCTCATGGAGTCACCCAGAGAACCAAAAGCACATGAAGAACACCCAGAATCTCGTGACTCTGAAGATTCAGGGAGCGCCGAAGCATCTATGTCTGCTTTAGGTGAATTCTTTGCAAACCTGAGTTTTGCTCTCTCTGAAATGGACTCTTCAAAATCATTCGAGTTCTTAAGTCGTGCTTGGAAGATTGCAGAAGAATCAGTAGGAAGGTCGGGAAGATCAAACTAAACCCACATCATCATTTTCATTTCAGCAACTGCAAGGTTTTTGATCTCCTGCGTCGGTTGTACTCATGTGCAGGGAAGTAGTTATGTTATTAAACTGGCAATGAATTATGTGTTTTAACAAGAAAACAGAGGTTAAAGAGATGGTTATTTTGATTATATGGGGTTGCTCTAAACGAATTCTGATGTAAGCAGCCTTGTGTTGCGTTTTTCTACTAGTGAATCGCATGTGCATAGTTTCTTCGTTCTCTTTTCTCCGATACTACTTTCTTTGATATTTCTCTTGGAGGGAATGTCTCAGTCTCTTCAAAAGCCAGCACATTCTATTCTATTGTCCAGAAAAAGAAGCTGATTTCCAAAACTACCCTTACTTTTGAGAACGAACCCGACGCTGTCAACGTGGGCTAGTCGACTCTAACGGATGAGTTTAGTTCCACGTGGCTAAATTTAGAATCTATTATGGTCAAAGTCAAATGCACGGACGGCTATTTGAGGGTAGATATGAGATTTCTCTTCGCCACGAGAAAGTGTCGGAACAAAAATTTCTGGAAGGGAAGGAAGGAACGGATTCTTAGAGGTAAGGATATCTGTCGTTCCCATGTTTTCATCGATTAGAAAAAACTGACACTGTACGAATCGTAGATCATAATCAGTTGTGAATTGGTGTGAATGGCGAATTTGAGTATATCATAACCTAATAGTAGAGGAAGATGGCCATTTTGTAGACCGTTGCCTGTAGTTTCTTTGAGAAGCATAACATGTAGACTGTCGCGTTGGCTTTCATGTTATTTTTCTTACGAGAATATTTTCTCTTTTTGTTCTTTAATGTTGTAATCAGGTGGTCAGCTATAACATTTTGCCTGGGACAAAAGCCTGAAAGAGCATATAATCAGCTCAAAAGATGAAGTATGTTTCTCCTTTTTACCACTTTCCTTTGTAGCTTGTGTCTGTGTGTCTAGTAGTTGGACTCATTGTTAGAATGACGATGGCATTTAGGTGATAAACTTAAGATTATCTTGGGATGGTTACTTTATACAGTTCAGGCTGCAGCATATTTTGTCCATGTGTTTCCTTTAGCTATTATCAAACACTTATCTTCTTTCTTTCATGTTCAATTCTATGCCAGGGGACGTGTACGATGGGATGAAGCTAATATAGTGGAAATTGAATCCAACAAACCTGTAAGGCAGAAGATTACCGAACCGAAGACACCGTATCACCCCATGATTGATGATGATGGTTTGCCCTTTACTCTGTTTTGGATTTTTTGGGTTATACCTGTATACTTTTGGCATTCTGGCATGTAGTGAACACAAAATGGTAACCACCATCTATGCAGAGAAAAATAAAATAACACAAACGTAACTAGCAGTATGTTTTGTCCATCGTAGGCTTCCTCTTTATGGGAAGAATGCTTAGTACTCTATTTCTCTGGTTGGCTTATTTGAAATGTTATCGGTCTAGTTGGAAGAGAGACTTGGACTAGTGCTGACTTTGCTAATCTCTGGACAACTGGGTTGGTTTTACCAGGTTCTCTGTCTCCTAGAGGAAGATCGTTCGACAACTGTGTTGATGAAATGCATCGTGCGGAAGAACTACGGGATATTCTGAATGATGTAGCTTCTTCCAGTAAAAACACCAGCCAGAGATCTGACTCGGGTGGATGGAGCTCGTCAGAGGATGACGCAGATCCAATGGATGAAAGTGAAGAAGGTTTTTTTTTTTGCATAACCAAATAAACAGATTAAAGCTAACTAGTAGTTCAGATCATATCTTCCTCATCTCTGTTTTTGTGCACTGTGCAGATTCTGAGAGCGAGAAAAACGCAAGTTTCAAGGAACATAGACGGGCACACTATGACGAGTTTAGAATGGTAAAGGAGCTGAGATCCTCTGGGTCTTTCTATGGTGAAGATGCAGAAGTGGACGATGGCGCCAAAACGGGTAAATCCGAAGCAACAATCTCACAAAACACTCCAGGTTTCAAAAGCTCGGATAGGAAAACAACCGACGGTGCTGCGGATCCCATGTCTTGGGGGAAGTCATCTTCTTCCTCTAGTTGATACAGGATGAACCAATTGTTGTTACTGTGGTGTTATTCTGGATTATACAGAAGTTATAAGTTGTAACGTTCTAATTATTCGTTTGTAGCAACATGAATATCCTTCCAAATTCCAATGATGCTCGCATCTTTCATTAGTTCGTTGTTTTCTCACATTTGCCACGCTTCAAGTAAACACTAGGCACTAAAGTTAATGGAATACAAGACTCAGGAATGATTTTGATTAATTTGTGGTTTATGTTGTTGTTTGTGTAGTTATATGAAGAACTTGAAAGTGTGGGTTGTTTTGTGACTCTTTGGGTTTGGTAAAAGAATGCTTTTAAGTAAAAGAAATGCATAAAATTAGAGAAAATACATTATCCGATTTACAAAAGTCGATTTTTATTTTTAAAAGAAAAACAGCACCACCAAATAACAGAAACTGGAGAAGCAAGGTAACAATGATCATGCAGATAAAGCGGATTTGATCTTGTCGACAGTGTGATCCATGAGTTCCTCGACTTGTTTAACAAAATTCTGATCGACATCCGCAGTTATGTTAGCGTTAACCAAGAACTGATATCCAATCGTCAATAGACATCCTACTCCAGTAGTACTGTCTGGATCAGGCTCTCGTCCGTCTGCCATTATCGAGAATCCTGAAGGAAGAATCTGCACATTATCTGAATCTTCACCTCTCATGATCTTCTCAGTTGAATCCTTTTCCAGTGGTGTATACACCAGCAATGCACCAGATGCATCATTCCATGTCTCTTGCAGAACTGAGAAACCATGACCCTGTTGTTTTTTGCCAACTATAAGTGAGAAACATGTATTCAAAAGCAAAAAGAAGAGAGAAGAGATAATAACATTTTTAATAAACTCACCATTTGAAGAAAAGAGACGTAGTTTTCATGCGTTATTGATTTTTGAATCTTGAACTTTTCTTCAATGAAGGTGACATCAGCGGCCAAAAGATCCCACTGCTGTCTAAAACTTGGGTTGTTGAGGAAATCAAACATTGTTTTCGTGCTCACTGGGAACCAAACAGAAGTGGCTGCACTCAACACAACCCCGGTATGCTCACCGCGCAAATTCAAGTTCTTTCGGGTCAAAAATCTCATGTTTTGTCTCTCACTCTCTGCATAAGGTATCTTCCATTTGCGCGTCGGAGAGTCGTTGATACCCGAGTAGTAGTTTAGACTCATACGGTGAGCTAGCTTCACTATTTGAGTTGCAGCTTGTGAAGACAGTCCTACATCGAAAACATATATCACAATCAGGATAAGCGGAAACCCTAAGTGACACTCTAATATAGGGGTTAATATAGATATATAGTTAATGTGATGATATTTTAGTCTAGAAAATTATTTAGTAAGTATATCGAATATCTGCTAAAACATTACGTAGAGTTTTAGTAACTGCTAGCGGTTGATAGAAACATTGTGTTTCTCATTTATATTTCAACATTTAAGAATAAGAAAATTGGTTTTAAATAATAGATTAGTCACCTTGGTAAACTTCAGACAGGTTGATAGTCGAAAGGGTCGAGAGGTTTCTGCAGTACCTCTGCAGCGTTGTGAGCCACCTCTTCGCACCTAGCCCGAGCCCAGAGCTAATCAAAAGCTGGTACTCTTGAGGGATTCGGCTCTCATCATATTCGGTTTGTTCAATCCATGTCACCTGTAAATTCAAATAGTAACCGTTTAAATTAATAAGAGCGCCCAAATTTATATAGAAAAAGAAAAAAAAAACATTTGCTAATAATCTACTTAGTAAACCTTGGAGTGACCATTGGCAAAGTCTTCTATGATAAGGCCTGAGGGTAAGCGGTTAGAACCATCATCAGACGACAAATTCAGATTTTCTTGACGAGGAGTAAAGTCGACAACCACCCATAAGCCATCTCTGATCATCTCGCAGTATCTAAGAAACTTAACTTTTCTCTTTGGCACCAACGGAGAAATAACTTGAAATTTTGCTTCAATCTGCCACCAATTAATAGAATCACACCACTTCAACATATTCTAGTGTTTCCATTCTTCTCGGAGTATTAACTAATATTATAGATTATTCAAAGACATAATTACCAGTCTAAGTGAGCCACTTCTAGGTCCACCACAACCGGTAGGTATTATTCTATGGGTTGATGCCGCAGTTACAATAGGCGAAAACACGTTGATCCATTTGTTCTGTCCAATCAAAAAAGGAAAATAAAATAAAACAAAGACTAGAAGTGATTAGGGTTTTGAAACATACGTAGGTGTATGCAAAATATGAAATATTTGTCACTAAAAATGGGTGGTTCAGAGGTTGTTACCGTCGTAAACGTCTTGACCAGAGCCAAGCTATCCATGAGAACTAAACCTGTTTCGCGAGAAGCCTCTATAACATATCCAGGATGTTTCACCAAGCCGTTGTTGAAATAACTTCTATACTCCCCATAGTCCAACGTTTCTCTCGTGGAACTTGAGTCTTTTTTCCATAATGGACTGTTCATTTGTCCCAGCAAAGTCAACTCATCCATAGCAGTGGTGCCAAGTTCCAACAATGATTTTCTATTAATCATCGAACTTTCACCACCCGAATTAGGTTCCACTGACGCATCTCTTCCTGGTTGTGTGTTAGATGGTCTGACCAAAAACGTTGATCTCTCGTTCATCATTGAATCAAGTTCCGTTGGTAAGTCTCTTCCATGATGGGAAATCATTGCCGAAGGAGAAGGTTGAGCTGTGGCTGAAGTGTTCAACAAAAACGAATCAATATCCAGTAATGTCTCTTCTCCAGGATTAGAGATCATTACGGACGAAGAAGGTTGAGCCGCAGATGGAGTGACCAAAACGTCATTCTGCAATGAATCAACATCTATCGGTGCATATATTCCTGGATTAGGGATAGTTAAAGAAGGCGAACAAGGCTGCATCTCGGATGGACTGGCCAATATATCGTCTAGCAATGATAAAATTGTCGGTGTAGCAGCTGTTTCTAGATCGGGGATGACTAACGGAGAAGAAGGCTGTGCACATGGACTAACCGGCAATTGCATGGGAGTTCTAACGAGGCTATTAGCCCGATCTATCTCCTGCTTCAGTTTAGCATTTTCATCTCTAAGTTGTTGCACCAGCCCGAAATAACTTGGCCCATCAGAAGGGATATATGAAGAACGCGCCAGTGATTGTTTGTGCTGCTCTAGTTCTACTCGCATTAACTCATTCTGTTGTTTCAGAGTAATGTCCTCATGGCGCTTCTCATTTGGCTGCTTACAATATAAAGTCCGGATTTTGAAGATATGTAAGAGGTCATAGTGTACATATATAGCTCCCAAAGAATTAACAAAATACTAATGGAATATATGTAGTATATAGGGTAGAAATATGGTCCATTTATGTTGGTATACACATTATATTACCTTCGCTTGGATTCTCTGGTCCTGAAACCAACAACTGACTTGGCTAGTCTCCAAATTAAGCTCTCCTCCCATAAAACGATTAGCATTAATGTATCCATTCACATCACCTTCTTGTTCATTCATTTTTCTTTTCTGCAAGTAAGATATTGCATATTGTTAAATAGTACTCGATAAACAATAAGCAAGTTTATGTGGTTTAGCTCTATTTGTTAGTCTAATCAGCTTGCTTTCAGAACTTTCAATCAATAAATCCACACAGTGACATTGCCTACCTTTTTCACCAACTACAAACTTATTCTTATTAGGTATTAAATTAAGGGAATAAGAAAATTGGATTCCAAAAGTTATGATATTCCTCCTATTTAAAGCTGATTTCAAATCAAATAAAATCTGACAAACAAACACAAATCTGAAACCCTAAACTTCTTATTTATAAAAAGTTTACATAACCAATTAATTTTTAACATAAAATAAAATAAAAATTACACGATTTTGGTTTTTTGATTGTCAATATATTTATAAATTGATAATTGGAAAAAAATTTAAAAAGCTATTGTTAAATTTTTGAAAACTACAAATAACCTAAAAACCAGGAAACACAAAAATGTTGATCATCTCACCTGATTTGTTATTGTGAAATGATATAGAGTTAAAAAGGTCAAATGGAAAGAAAAAAAAACATAAACCATTTGTGTGATTCATCATTCATATAGATATATAACTTTAATCATTTTGTTTGATTTAGAACATATGTCATGAAGTAAGTGTGAAAATATCGACGTAGAAAAAGAGATTATGTAGATTCGACTGACGATGAACATATATAAATCTATAATGAATATATATAAATCTAAAAGTGATAAAAAATTATATACTTGTAAAAAAACCTTAAAATATATAATTGAAATCTCTAAATGATTTTTATGTCTTAGAACATATATACCTATGAACAAAAAAAAAATATATATATATATATATATGCATATAGATATGTGAAAATAACCTACATAAAATATTATGAATTATCAGTTGGTTTAATTTGGTTGATACTAACAATTATAGAATAAGGAAGAGAGAGATATGAAAGCAAACAGAAGGAAATATAAATATAAAGAGATGGGGTAACTACCTAATAACTAGTTTTAGCTTTTGTTTTGTTTTGTGATTTTGATATTCTCAATGGATTTGATCTTTTATAAGGATAGAAGAAGGAAGGGAGATATGAAGGCAATGAATTGATAAAGAAGATGAATCAGCTACCCAATAACATAGTGAACTTTTTAATAGGGATAGATAAACTTATCTAAATATATCTTCTTATAATTATATTCTACAGTATCCCTTCTTTAAAAGAAAATCTAAAGTTTCTATTGTAGTGTCAACTAATTTTTAAATATAACGCGCCAAACAAATAATTTAAAATTTATCAAAGGTAAATTTTTAATTGTATTAAATTTATTGATAAAATCTATTATATAGTACACAATATATGGTTATTATTTATACTTTTTCGTGTAACACACGAAATATAAAATAAGTAAGTATAATTATAAAACTCTCTTATGTATTTAATATTTAATCTAATATATCAAATATCTTTATAAACTTATACTTCATTTTGATATTAAATTTTTTTAAAAAAAATCTTCAAAATAATTTATGAATTTTGTTAAAATAATTAAATTTTGAGTAATAATTAGGAAAAACAATGATATGAAACAATTTAAGTGGACATGTTTAACAGATTTTCTATTTTTAAAAATTTGGTAATAATAATAAATATAAATGTAAATGGTTGGTTAAAAATTTAAAATTTGTAGCTTTTTCCTCTTTTTATGATATAATATTAATATAACAGCTGTAACATCTTCAAATTGGGATTTATGAAAATAAGATATATGAGGTGTTATATTTCTAATGCTTCACCAATTCATTAACCTAATAAATGAAAAATTAAATTAGCTTTTATTAAAAAAAATTAGCAAAGTATCACTAAAAATTATTAGTATATATTCAAAATCTCAATAAAATAATCTTAATTTGTGAAAAAGAAATAAGTGATGATTTTATGGTCATAAACCAAAAAAAAGGCGTGTTTTCTTTTCATTTCTGCTCTGTAAAAAATATTGTCAAGTGACTCAATTCCATGTAAGTATTACCTGTAATTTGTTACTGCCAGGTTAGTATTACCTGTATTTTGTTACTGTTTCTAGTGTTTACTATCGTATTCGTATGTTATAAACGCGTCTTTTTTATTGGTAGGTTGGTGCTATCTTTTTCTTTTTTTTTTTCTTTTTCGGAAGGAAAAATAAAAATTTGTGACAAATAAAAATCTAAATTTTAATTTTATTTTTGATTGGCGAAAATGGTCGTCGTCCTCTGAAAACAATTTCTCCTGTAAAGTGTTAATCTTGTTTACTCCCTCTACTTGGTTTCTTCGAATTCCTGATTTCGGGATTCGTGCGAGTCTACTCTACTTGCTGGGTTTTGATTTGAGTTGCCGATTCGATTCAAAGCTTGCTATTTTTGGTAAGTTTATATGCTTTGAGATATGCGATGCTGAAAGCTTACTTCAAATTTTGATAATTAGGGCTTTCCACTCTAATGAAGAATTCGTCTTTCCTTCTTCTTCTTCTTTGTTGCATCAAGGAAACATTTTGCTTCTAGTCTCCAGTGTAATGAAAGAGTTGGTCTTTACTTGTTTCATCAAGAACTCGTTTTCGGATTTCTATCTCTAGTCGCTGATTTGGTTTTTCAATTACTTCAGATTTTGACCAGGCTTTGAAAACCAGCTGTAATCACCTTAGTTCTTGGATACACATCGCAGTTTGATCGGCAACAGTAGACCGTAGCCACTTAGGATTCGTTCTGCCTTTGTGCTCAGATTCTGTTTCTTGGTTTCAAGATTCAAGTTTCGAGCTTCTCATTCCTCTGAATCCGTCCTTTTGGTCTGCGTCTGCTCTCCTGGGGCATGAACAAACCAGCGGTCTCAGGAGCTATCCAGTCGAGTTTCTCATTGACCGATGCTGTTGTCCCCGAAGCTCTAACTATGCAGAGGAGCAGTGGCATCAATAATATGCGCATCCCTACGTCACCAATGTCCTTCCCCTCCAGTAACATTAACATTCCCGGTTCATTGGTTCTTGATGGGTCTGCCTCAATGCAGCACTTGTCTCAGCAGCAGCAGCAGCAACTACAGCAGCAAGCAGGACAAGGTTCAGTTCCGATGAGGGATAACAACTATTCCCATGTGGATAAGAAGCCCAGATTGGAAGTCAAGCAAGAGGACATGTTGCAGCAGCAGTTTCTTCAGCAGTTGATCCAGCGTCAGGACCTCACGGGTAGGAATCCGCAGCTGCAAGCTATGGTTCAGCACCAGCAAAGACTGAGGCAACAACAGCAGATTTTTCAATCCATGTCACCGTCTCAAAGACTCCAACTTCAGCAACAACATCAGCTGAGACAGCAATTACAGCAACA
>KE154586.1:595409-605977 GCA_000411075.1 Sisymbrium irio | reverse complement strand
TTTCCGAGCACAGACGCCAACTTCATAAGGACGCACATTAGGAGTGATCTGTTGAGTGCCTTGTTGCTGTAATTGCTGTCTCAGCTGATGTTGTTGCTGAAGTTGGAGTCTTTGAGACGGTGACATGGATTGAAAAATCTGCTGTTGTTGCCTCAGTCTTTGCTGATGCTGAACCATAGCTTGCAGCTGCGGATTCCTTCCCGTGAGGTCCTGACGCTGGATCAACTGCTGAAGAAACTGCTGCTGCAACATGTCCTCTTGCTTGACTTCCAATCTGGGCTTCTTATCCACATGGGAATAGTTGTTATCCCTCATCGGAACTGAACCTTGTCCTGCTTGCTGTTGTAGTTGCTGCTGCTGCTGCTGAGACAAGTGCTGCATTGAAGCAGACCCATCCAGAACCATTGAACCGGGAATGTTAATGTTACTCGAGGGGAAGGACAATGGTGATGTAGGGATGCGCATATTATTGATGCCACTGCTCCTCTGCATAGTTGAAGCTTCAGGGACAACAGCATCGGTCAATGAGTAACTCGACTGGAGAGCTCCTGAGACCGCTGGTTTGTTCATGCCCCAGGAGAGCAGACGCAGACCAAAAGGACGGATTCAGAGGAATGAATAAGCTCGAAACTTGAAACTTGAAACCAAGCAACAGAATCTGAGCACAAAGGCAGAACGAATCCTAAGTGGCTATGGTCTACTTTTTCCGATCAAACTGAGATGTGTATCGGATATACAACTGTACAGGATCCAAGAAATAAAGAGATAGAGCTGGTTTTCAAAGCCAGAGCACTCGCTGGTCAAAATCTGAAGGCATTGGAAACCAAATCAGCGACTAGATATAGATAAGACACAAATCTAAAAGCGAGTAGCTTTATAAACTAGAAGCAAATTACACAGAAGACGGAAAGACGAATACTTCATTACACTGAAAAGCCCTAATTATCAAACGAGCAAACTTGAACTAGCTTCAGTATCGCATATCTCAAAATCGTAAACTTACCAAAAGTAACAAACTTTAAATCAAATCAGCAACTCAAATCAAAAATCCAGAAACTTTCAATCAAGTAGAGTCGACTTGCACGAATCCCAAAATCAGAAATTTGAAGAAACCCAGTAGTAGAGGAAGTAAACAAGGAATTAAAACTTTACAGCACCATTGAGGAGAAAAAAAAAATATATATATATATATAATCTATTTATATATTTAAACAGACGACTAGTATCGGCCATACATACACTTTGACAAATAAATAAAAAAACGGCCATACACAGACTAAAAGTAAAAAACGATAATAATATTTACCTACACATTCTTCTCTTTTCACAGTATTATTTTTTCCACGAATTTTATTGCGAGCATCAACAATAAAAACAAAAAATGCTTTGGGACCAATTGCCTAATCGGAACGTTGTCGATTGGTCCATTATTTTGCAGGTGCAGCGAACTTTAACATCCCTGTAGTTTTCATTTTGATGATCAAAGACCCAAAAGGAGTGGTCTTTCAAATATATTCGGTGGCAAGAAACCTTGACCGAGTTTTACTATTTTAATAACTTATATTCATGATTAGACTTTAGACTGAGACATCGTAAGAAAGATGGGAAGAAGGTTTTTTTAAGCATACGAGACAAGTTTTCAATCCGACAATAGAAGAGATCCGAGTTCAAATGAATCGTAAGACAAACTAAACACGAGAACACAGAGTTTGACTACAAAACAGTTACAAACATCCTACTTTGATAGGGATGGTGGATCCACTTTCATTCGTTCATTCTCTTCAGCTCCACTTTCATTCATTCTCTTCAGCTGGAGGCGAACGTGACCGGCTGCTATTGAAACCCACCAAAAAAAAAAACAATGGTTAGTTTCGTAAAATCATTTTTGTATAAACCGGCAACGAACTATTTTGACAATCTTACCTCTTCTGCATTGGGCTTTCTGCACCATCGTAGCCACCATCGCTGTCTCTTCTCCCTATAGAGCTAGGGCTTTCTACTTGGCCATTCTCAGGGCTTGACCTCGATCTCTCCCTCCTTTCATTTGGACTATCAGCTTCACCACCTCCATTCTTCGGGCTTTCCTTCTTAAACGGGCTGTGATTAGGGCTCGTCCTCTCTGTCTTGTTGTTGGGACTGCGACTATACCTGGGGCTTGCGACTCTCTCCCTCCTGCGAGGGCTGTCATTCCCTCTGCGGTCGCGACCGTACTCGGGGCTCATACGCCTTGATCTCTTGTAAGGACTTGGGCTACGTCTTCTGCCATAACCAGGACTGGTTCTTTCCTTTCTGTATGCAGCAACAGGACTAGCTCCTCGCCCATAATCAGGGCTCCCTCTTTCTCTTTTGTACGGACTAGGTGATCGCCTTCTCCTTTCAGGTGACCTATCACGGCGTCTATCAGGACTACTGTGTCCATTCCCTCTTGCATCATCATCCTTCACCGCATACTCCACCGATATCACCTTATCCATCAGCTTACTGAATGAAAACACGTGCAGATTGTGAGTCTCACGTAATGAAAGCATTTGGTTAATGAAGTGGACAGGAACAATGCCTACCTATTATTTGTAGCATCCAGTGCTCTCGTGGCATCCTCTTGTGCCTCGTATTGGATAAATGCAAAATTCCTCCTGATTCTAACGTTTACAATTTTGCCATATGGCTCAAAGTGTCTCTCTAGATCCCGGGTCCTAGTATTATCCGCATCAAAGTTTATCACAAACAGAGTCTTGGAAGGTCTCATACTGGATGAAGATCTTCTTGAACCACCACCAGATCTTCTATCACCTCCACGTTCGCTCTATACACAATGCCATTAAGGCTATCAGTATGCCAAACATCATCATAACGAAGTCAGAAAAGAAAATACAGAGTGAGATCAGTCTTCTACCTTTGTCCACTCAACACGAAGTCTGCGTCCCTTACGCCCAAACTCAATGCGGTCAAGCGCTCGGATTGCATCGTCAGCATCCCTTTCATTTTCCATGTACACGAAAGCAAACCCTGAAGAAGAAGCCACAAGCATAATAGATCTGAGTACAGGAAAAGTGAGCAAAGCAAAACAAGCTAAGAATCTCCAGCGAGCACGAAGACTGTCCTCCCTCCTTCAACTGCATCAAATAGCCTTTACTTACCTAGTAGAACAGATTATTTGAACATTCCTAAAACCTAAAAAACTCTGCAAACTAAATGACCAGTGAAGCAGGTACAGACCTTGCATTATGGAATAAATATGTCAAGGAACAACTGAAAATGTGGTAGTGAAGACGGGATGTGAATGAAAAGAGAGTGCCTTCTCCATTGCCGAGGCATGTGTCCAAGAGTGCAATGTGATGGAGAATGAAATGCAATTATGATGGCAGTGCCATTGCGGAAGGAAAGTGACTCGATTTGGGGGTACAGTGAGATGGATTTCCATATAAGGCCTGGTGGGAGTACGGGAATCCCAAGATTAAAACATCCTGCGCCAAAGAAAATGCTGAGTATGGCGGTTTTACACTATCATTTTTTTTGTTTATCTCTATCTTCAGAGTAACTTTGCACGCTGCCTTCACATGAACAGTTGGATGTGTTGCGAAAGAGTGCTGCTCTATTTATCAGAGAAGTGGGCGGAAACGAGTCTTCCAGAGCCTTCTAGTGGAAGTTGATATCATGACATGCATTTGAATTTTGCGTTCTCATGGCACTTAGTGGTTTAAGTACACTGCTTGCTCATCGAGGTGAAACCACAAAGATAAGATAACGTGAAAGGCAGAAAGAAGGGAAAATGGCTTACCAGCTTTCATATCCACCCTCTCAACTTTGCCGTATTTCCTGAATAGCCGTTCAAGATCACCCTCACGCGCATCATACTCAAAGTTCCCGCAGAAGACTGGCTTCATGATTCCTACACATTCACCACCAAAACAGAAAAGAAACATTTACGTGGCTTCCTCAGAACACCTAAAGCACGATGGAATAAGCACCAAAATGAACACTTGGAGTATAGACTGCTTTGTTCAACGTCAATATCAATGGCAGACCATTTATTAAAACAGCTTTACAAACATGAGTTTTATAATCAAGACTTCAAATTGGTACGATATTCGATCCAATTAAAGAAATTAAAAGGACCAGAATCGAAGCATGAATCAGATCTAATCTAAGTGGCTCTGGTGAAAAATCTCAGATCTATAATAACTCAAAAAAGGCAAGCAAAGCATGAGTTTTTTTAACACAGAACATAATAGCAAAGTGGGCTCTTGAAGCAATTCAACTAACAAACAAAACGAGATCGAGAAACTGGAACAAAAAGAGCAAACAGATCAGATCCAGGATCCTTGAGAGTTAGAAACTACAGATTATCTCAATCGACTTACCTGTAATTGAGTTACTTGGCAGCCGTTCGACGCCCTAGAAGAAGCTTTTAAGATACTTTGGTGTACTTTGGAGCTTCGAGAGATGGTGAAAGTGAAACAGGTAGATAGATAAGAGATATTTGGGTACGGAGCAGATATTTTATCTTTTTCCTTTTAACTTTTTTAAAAAAAAAACAATTAATATAGTATATGTTTATAATTTTAACTGAAGGATTTTCCTTTTCTTCGAAACACAAAAAGAAGGAAAATCGTCTGTCTAATTTTTAGCTCTCTGCAGTATTGGCCCACTGTGATACACAATTCATGAGAGGCCCAACAAACACGAAACATTTTTATATCAAACGAATTTATAACTTTACACAAATATTGAAGCTTTCTTCTCTCCAATATATTTAACTGATTTTAGTTAACTTATCTTAAATTAAAAATAAATTATAGCATGTGTCAAATAGAATGATTTTTTTACAATTATGGTTTGACTTATATGTGGGACATTTAAGCTGACATATTTGATTTAGATATATTTTGTGAAACTTTGGATTTTAAATACTTTTGTTTCAACCAACTTTAATTTCGAAGACGTTTTTTATCGAGTATGACGAGATTGAGAATAAATATGATGATTCTAGAGCATTAATTTTAAGTGCTATGGAATTTATATTTAGTTTAGTTATTTTATAGTTTTATATATTGAATTTATGTTGTTTGGATTTTTTTATAATATGATATATGATGAATTACAATTATTCTATACTATATAATTCTTATGTTGTTTGGATTTTTTTATAATATGATACTTGACGTTTTTTATCGAGTAGGACGAGATTGAGAGTTGATGTTGCAGTTATAATAATTCTATACTATATAAAAGTTATTTAAGTGAAGAATATATAGTATAGAAAAGATGTTTAGTTATTTTTCGATTTACAAGTGTCTAAAGGAAAACTGCAACGACAATATAATAATATTATCATCTATAGTTACTTTACAACAATATCTTCGAGAAGCTTGGGGTGATCCTCGGATCTTTTAATACTGTCGGATGGGTTGATAATGTTATAAAAGAATAATTTGTAAAATAAGTTTCCCTAAGTAGAGTATAAAACCGAAACAACCGTTTTCAGCGAACCGCAATTTTAATAGCGACCCAAACGGTATTCCAGAAACAGAATGTTGGGTCCCATTGTGGTTCTCATGGGGCCGTCAAAATATCCTAAACCGTGGCCTAACAGCGGTTAGCATTGTCCCTACCTTTCTCTTTTCGGTCCCTTACATCCGCTCACAGTCGATTTCCGTACCATATATAACACGTGTCACATCACTTTCGAGCTTTACTTTCCTCTTAAGAAAAACATATTCAATATAATTGTGTCATCTCCTTCACGCTACCACTCCTTTTTTCCCTCTTATTTTTGTCGTCTTGTTTTTCTTCCAAAATATCAATATAATACGGTGTGAGAACTGAGAGTGACTGGTAACGAGAGAGACGTTTTGTCAGCGAATATAAAGGTCACGAAGATATTCTATATAGATACTACGTTTTGTTTTGATAATGAAAATAGAAAATCTTGTACATTGATTGAATTCTCCGACTTTATAGACTCGCACCCACGTGATTAGATTTAAGCCACAAGTTTTTCCATAGATATTATTTTGATTTTCAGATATTTTATTGATATATTGGTGAGACTGAGAGTGATGTATATCTTATTTTTGCATTGGTCTAATCCCTGGCTTAGATGAAACCCATGGGATGAAACTATGCAATTTTACATGCATAAGCATCCAGTGGTGGTCAGTTATTTTCTCAAGTTATCTGATATTTATATTAGTATTATACTACTTTGGTACATTAAGAATCAGTGGATAAGAGAGAAAGTACAATCGAATACCCTATTTTTCATTTGAACTTACAAATCGTGTTATTTATAAATTCTTTTCCTTTTTTTATAGACTCCGAAATCGCTATTTAACCAGTGTCAAAAGAATAGAACAAGTGTACTTTATATTTGTATGTTGAAAAGAAAAAAAAGTTCAAAAAAAAAAAAACGAAAGAACTTTTATCCCATTTTAAAGTTGTCTACCAGTTACAACTTACAAGTAATTACTTATGCTTTGAAATAACGTCATCGGATTTATTTCAATTAGGTAATCTCATGCACGTACGTACAAGTATAAAAGCCACACGCCTGCATACCTGTTTCGTTCCCAGGATTAAGTGCCATATTTTCTTAGATGAAGACCTTCTCGTATGTTCGTCTCTTCACGATCAGTGGCTTCATCATTCATGACAAAGTTTTTCCGAAGAGTTGGATTCAAACTTGTAAAGCCTATGTTCGAAACGCCATCCCATTTTTATTACCGTCATTATTTGTTTTTTTATTCCGTTATCACTAATGTTCGTACGTAACTCAGTTCGTATTGCATTTTAGCCACGCTAGAATAATTGTTTTACCATATCTACCCTTGGGATATTTGTAAGACACAAGAAGTCAAGGAAAATAAACGCAGATAGCATTTAAAATAAAATAAAGGAAAAATCATAGTTGACAACAAAAAAATACTACTACATAATAATGTCTAAGGAGATGTTAAAAAAAAAGATGTCTAGGGAAAAAAACACAATGAGAGCACTTAAAATATCTGTCCACAGATCTTTTAAGTCTATTATTTTAATGTAAATGGTTGACAAATAATGACAAATGGTTTATTCATAAAAGTTAATAATTAAATACCGGTTGTGCTACACTACACAACCAGAGCCACACACTCACACAGTATGGGTTCAAAAATATCATAAAGGTATAACGAGTGAAGCGTCAAAAGCCATACCAAATGGGTCAAGATAACACGTGGCAGACGATTAATGGAACGAAAACAGCGCATTAGAAAAAACCGTGGGATCACATAGATGTGTCTTGTCCACATGTCATTCCCAGAGCCAGAACTCCGTGTTCGCCTCTAAATTTTCCCTCAAATTCCAAAAATCACAGGCCAATATAAACACCAACTCTCACTCCCACTTTCTCCAAACTACAAACTTTTAAATCCACCTGAAAAAGGAAAAAAAAAAAAGAGAGATAAAATAATTTAATATTTGATCAAAACAACAGAACACAGATCTTTTCAGTTACTTCCGACTTAACCTTATCCAGTTTTTCGTAAAGAATTTTCAACAATGAGCTCATTCTCTGCCTTCTCTGAAATGTTTGGTTCCGAGTACGAGTCTTCGGTTACCCTAGGCAGCGATTATTGTCCGACGCTGGCGGCGAGCTGCCCTAAGAAACCGGCGGGTAGGAAGAAGTTTCGGGAGACACGTCACCCAGTTTACAGAGGAGTTCGTCGGAGAAACTCCGGTAAGTGGGTATGTGAAGTGAGAGAGCCAAACAAGAAATCTAGGATTTGGCTCGGAACTTTCCAAACCGCTGAGATGGCAGCTCGTGCTCACGACGTCGCCGCCATAGCCCTCCGTGGCCGATCAGCCTGCCTCAATTTCGCTGACTCGGCTTGGCGGCTACGAATCCCGGAGACAACATGTGCCAAAGATATACAGAAGGCGGCTGCTGAAGCGGCGTTGGCTTGTCAGGGTGAGATGAATGATACGACGACGGATCATGGCTTGGACATAGAGGAGACGATGGTGGAGGCTATTGTAACGGCGGAAGAGAGCGAAGGGTTTTATATGGACGAGGAGTCCATTTTCGGCATGCCAGCTTTGTTGGCTAATATGGCGGAAGGGATGCTTTTGCCGCCGCCGTCCGTACAATGGGGACATCATAATGACTACGACGGAGATGATGACGTGTCCCTTTGGAGTTATTAAACCTCGACGTTTTCAATATTTTTTTGTACTGAAGTTTTTTTTTTTTTGATTTTCGGATTCAACCTTTTTTTTTATAAGGAATCCTTTCTTTCTGTTAGTGTGGGTAACGAGTGTAAATTTTTCACCAATGGCGTTGTCAAATACCAGGATTTTTGTGTGCAGTATTATGATCTTGGTCTCCTTATTATATGCAAGAAAAGAGAATCAATTTTTATCAACTGTGGAAGTTGGAAGAGGAGTACAAAATCAAAATTCAAAAATTTGAAACTTACAAAAGTTTCTAAGATATATAATAAAGTTTTCGAGTACATTTGGCACTTACGTAACCAAGAAAAGTTCTAGGCATTGCAAATGCTCAAGTTAGTTTGACAACAATACTAACATCGATCGCTATAAAAAAACCCATAAAAAAACAATACTAACATCGAAGAAGACCGAAATTATTATACTGTACACAAATATCCTGGCATTTGACAACACCATTGTTGAAACTGGTTGAAACATTTACACTCGTTTCCCACACTACCAAATGCTCAAGTTAGTTGGTAAACACTTCTTCCATATATAACACAAAATGTTTTTTTAAAAGTTTATTGCTTCATAATATAAGATGTTTTCATTTTGTTACGTAAACTTGTACCTTTATTAAAAATTGTATGACCAATTGTAATTTCTATTTTTTTAGTAATTGGTTGAATTATTATTTAATAAAATGTTCTTAATCTTTTTAGCCAAAATATATTATATTTAACAACAGAGGATTAGCATAGCGAAAGATTGGGAGGGAAAGTTCCAGGTACTTCAACAGATATAAAAAGGTTGTTACACTTGGTCCATATCCAACCAAGTACTCTCAGCAAAAGTATTAGACACTTAAAATATTTTGGTCCATATCCAACCAAGTACTTTCAAATAGCAAAAACTTGCAGATATTTTGAATAACGAAAAAATATCTCCGAGCACTCTCGTGAGTGGTAAAAGTTGGATGACAGCTTAAAGTCACCGTAATATTGAGATCTCTCGATTTGGAGACATGAACCAAACAGACGTGGGTTCACACTTGACAACGTACCCATAACCCATACCTTTTCGTTGTCAGTACTTTTTGGATTTTCAGTACTTCTACGTCACAATTTTGCAGGAAATGAAAAACTTCAAACATCGGGTTGACTGGTTGACATGTATGCAGGTAAAGGAAATACAAGAATTATTTTACTTCTAAATCCATCAGCTTATCCAATCAAGTGGAAAAAGGGCGAAAAATGAAAGTGGTAAAGTTATCCCATTTACTATAGACAATGGGCAATATTTTCCAGCTAATAAGACCATGATTATAGGTGTTTCTAATAATTTAAATAAATGAAAATTAAAAAGAAAATAAAAAAATGTTAAAAAATTTTGTTTTGTAACTTTTTTCATGATTTAATAAACTTGCTTTTACATATGTCACTTTATTATTGATTTAGATAATTATATGATAAAAATATTATTATTTTGTGTTTTGTTAAAATTTTATATGGATTTCAGCAATAATCATGCTCTAAATGGTGAGTAGTTTTTTCCCTCTCTATCCCTTTAGCTTCAATTCTTCTAAGTTAATCCAATCCCAACCAATCAAACTCATCATGAATTAGTGGGAGAATCCTAGACTTATAGTATTGAGATAAGTTTTATATACTTGTACAAGAGAACTTAGAGAAGATTCTTACCATGAAAACCAAAAAAAAAACTTAGAGAAAATCTATTCAAATGTGATTTTACATATTGGAGCATATATTAAAAAAATTATATACTTGTTAGATTTGTAAAACACACATCGTAATTATCTCTGTATTTAGAAAGCGTTAAAGTATGATAATTAGTAAAAAGTGTTAAGAAGTTGATAACAAATATGTAAGAAATATTTTATCAATGTTTTTATATATAGTGTAATTAAATAAATAAATTTTAATTATAAATTAATTAAAATGAGACAATAATTTATAAACTTTTTTGTTTGGGTTCTGAAAACAGAACTTTTTCAACTTATATATTCTCTTTCTTCAGTTATTTTATTTTATTTTATTTTATTTTATTTTTTAATGTCTAGAAGTTCTCTAACAACTGCAATAATCATGCACTCAAGGATGAAGTCCACGTGGCTTTTTGTAAGTCCGAAAAAGGAAAGGCAGATTCAGACGGCGCTATTTTTTTTGTTTTTTCCATTCTTTAAAATTACCAAAAAGCTCGTTGGACCCCATCGATATCCATGGCTTCTGCAACCACTCTTCTCTTCCACCACGGCGGTTCTACTCGAGTCATCGCTCGTAGACCCTACCAATCATCTCTACTTAGAACATGCGGTCTAAAGCCCTTTCTTTCCTTCCGCAGCTTACGTGGCTCCA
>KE154586.1:560936-595127 GCA_000411075.1 Sisymbrium irio | reverse complement strand
GAGCCCCGCCGATCGTGGGCGAACCAGACCCAAGTATCGAAGGATCGAAATCTGAGCCGGAGAAGGACGAACCGAAGGATTTAATCAAATGGGGGCTTGTGTGGAGCTTGATGAGCAAGCACAAACTCAGGCTCGTTGTTTGCTTATTGACCCTCGTTGGCTGCAGCACTTGCACTCTCTCTATGCCTGTCTTGTCTGGTAATCTAATGCTTCAGCTCATCCTCACGATTTAGCTTAATTTCTATAGTTTATCACAAGATAATGGTAAGTGTTATGTTTCGAGTAAAGGTAGATTCTTTGAAGTGTTGATTGGCGTGCGGCCGGATCCTCTGTGGCAGCTGCTGAGCAAAATCGCTGTTTTGTATTCATTAGAACCCATCTTTACTATTGTTTTCGTAACCAACATGAATGCTATCTGGGAAAGCGTTATGGCAACATTAAGAGCTCAGATTTTCACAAGGGTTTTGATCCAGAAGGTATGCTTTGCTTTCTATGATCGTAGTTTGATAAATATTTACAATGGTGGTGATATCTTTGATTGAGTTTTTCATTCTGTCTTTTGTAATATTTGCAGACAGAGTTTTTCGACAAATATAAGGTTTGTTTGCCTTTCTTAGTTCTTTATCTCTTGGGTTTTCCTAGTCATTATATGTCAAATTGTGTTCATCTTTGTAGGTAGGAGAGCTTACGGGGCTGCTCACGTCTGATCTTGGCGCTCTGAATAGCATTGTGAATGATAACATCTCACGAGATCGTGGGTTTAGGGCATTTTCTGAGGCAAGCCATTTCTTTACTATGCAAATGTGAGATTTGTGTTGCTACTTCCGCTCTGCATAATGAATACAGACTTAAACTTTAGCCTGATTTTTGTGTTGATGGTATTTTTGGAGTTCTATAAATTACGAATAGTACCTTGTTACATCTCAAGAATGAATGCCCAGTTCTTATGGCTCATGCATTATCCCGTTTGTAGGTTTTTGGAACAATCTGCATTTTGTTTACCCTATCTCCTCAACTTGCACCTGTGCTTGGTCTATTGATGCTCGCTGTGTCAGTTTTAGTTGGTGAATTCTCTATGCCTTTCTTATTTGTCCTGAACTTTCTGTTTGTTATTCCTTGTTCATCTTTGCTTACCATTACATCTGCTCACTCGGTCTAAAGCTGTGTACAAGAGATCGACTGTTCCTGTTTATAAAGCACATGGATTAGCTCAAGCAACAATGTCTGATTGTGTATCAGAAACGTTCTCTGCGATTCGAACTGTAAGTTCTTGACTTCAGTCGTATATGTTTCAGGGAAGATTGACTTAACTATAGAAACTTTGATTTGACTTTGAAAACTCAAGTAAAATGTCTCTCTTTATAGGTAAGATCGTTCAGTGGTGAGAAACGACAGATGTCTCTCTTCGGTAGTCAGGTCATATTCAATCTTTTTATTAGCTATAAGCCACTTCTTTAAAAAAATTGTTGTTGTTCCAACTGTTTCGTGATTCATTTTTCTAACCTTCTATTTGATGTACAGATTCTTGCTTACCAGCGTAGCGGCTTAAAGCTTGGTACTTTCAAATCTATAAATGAATCTATAACAAGAGTTGCTGTTTATATTTCTCTGTTGGCTCTTTACTCTCTTGGGGGAAACAAGGTGAAGACGGTAAGATATGCCTGCCTATAAGACTTTTTGTTATATTGAAGTTGGAATGAAGCTTCTGGCCCATTAATTAACACATAGAGAGAATCGTGGTTTGAAAAAAATCTCTTACAGAAGCTTCTGTTACTCGTCAATCCACATTTTCTAAACTAAATGACTCTGGATGTTTCAACCTAGCATAAAGCTACTACTTTCTGAATCAAATTCTCTTATCTTCTTTTATGGAGTTTCTTAAGCTGTTGCTTTTTTGCTCCTTGGTACTTTATTTTTCTTGGTTCTTATTCTAAAACTTTCCTCCTACGCAGGGCGAGCTCGCTGTTGGAACAGTTGTCTCGTTCATTGGATACACATTTACTCTTACCTTTGCTGTTAGTACCTCTATCCACACGGCATTTACTGTTACCCGTATGCTATACACGTCATTTGGTTTACCATAATCCGTGCTTCTGTTTTTAGGTCCAAGGGCTTGTAAACACATTTGGAGATCTACGTGGAACTTTTGCTGCTATTGACAGGATCAATTCCATTTTAAATGCGGTGGACATAGATGACGCGCTTGCCTACGGGTTAGAAAGAGATATACATAAAAAGAAAGTCCAAGATGAAAACCTTAGATTGTTCTCGTCTTCTGGCCCTAATGTGAATATCCGTCACCTCGATAAGTACTACATGTCAGATCTGAAATCAACCAACAATCTACGTACCCTAACATGGGCAGGAGACGTCTGTCTTGACGGTAAAATAAGACCAAGAAAAACTCTCTTCATATTATCTTACTTCAAGATTCCTCAATATTGAAGGTTGATTGCGTATTTTACCGCTATTTAAGCTGGAGGTTTTCCATATTCTATGTTGTCTAGCGTAGATTTGCATTTTGCCTATCCTCTGCGCCCCGACGTGAAAGTTCTTGATGGGTTCAGTTTGACGTTGAAATCTGGTACTGTTACTGCTCTTGTTGGCTCTAGTGGTGCGGGAAAAAGTACTATTGTACAGTTATTGGCCCGCTTCTATGAGGTTAATCGGCTCTCCTCTTCCCGTTTGAAGTGCAATATTTGTTAAGGCTAGTTTTGAAGCCGCTTTTACAACTTGCTGATGGGTTGAGTTCCGATTCTTGCAGCCAACACAAGGACGTATTACTGTGGCTGGAGAGGATGTGAGGATGTTTGACAAGAGTGAGTGGGCTAAGGTTGTCTCAATTGTGAATCAGGTGTGTATACCTAACATGCATTGGGTCAGGCGTGGTCAGATGATTTCTTCTTCTCTATATCAAAGGTTAAGATTTTTGTATGACTCAGGAACCCGTTCTTTTTTCTCTCTCTGTGGCCGAGAATATTGCATATGGTCTGCCCAATGACCATGTGTCCAAGGATGACATCATTAAGGCAGCTAAAGCTGCCAACGCTCATGAGTTCATAATCTCACTTCCTCAGGTTCGGATTCGTGACCTTATGTGCAACAATCACCTCTTGTTCCTTGGAAATGCACCTAAAGTCTTTTGACCAATACCGGTTTTTTTTATAATAGGGATATGATACACTGGTTGGTGAGCGAGGAGGCTTGCTTAGCGGAGGACAGAGACAGGTATAAAGCTTTAAGAGCTACATGTTTTTGGTTCCTTATAGGCTTTTGCTACCGCTTTAATAATGTACTTGTCGATCAACGTTTCAGAGAGTTGCCATAGCCCGGTCTCTGTTGAAGAACGCCCCCATCTTGATTCTGGATGAGGTGAGAGACTCTTTTTAAAATAAACAAGTTGTAATTGCAATTCTAGAACACAGAAGAAGTGTCATACTCTTGAGCTGTTACTGAGTACTAAAGCAAATATAGTAGCTTTAAGATAAAAGACGAGAATCCGCTGCTTACTCTCTCTTGCTTTCATGTTGCAGGCCACGAGTGCGCTTGATGCAGTGAGCGAACGTTTGGTACAGAGTGCGTTGAACCGTCTGATGCAAGACAGGACAACTTTAGTCATCGCTCACAGATTGAGCACAGTCCAGAACGCGCATCAGATCGCTGTATGTTCTGAAGGGAAGATCATAGAGCTTGGAACTCATTCTGAGTTGGTGGCGCAAAATGGATCATATGCTTCACTTGTTGGCACTCAGAGGCTGGCCTTTGAGTAAACTACTCATAAGTTCCTCCACAAGTAGTACTCAAGTTCTGAGTAATACCATATACAGTACTCTGTAGATTGTTACACAAGTGTAGTCTATAACAAAATGACAAAAATAAAATGGTGTTTTATGTGTTATTTACCAACATATTGTTTCAAAACAGACACAAGTGCCAAATAGTTGATATATTTTGAGTTTGACATTTATTGACAATATGGGTTCTATTTAGACACAAAGGGAAGTATTACATAAGTTCTTATATATTACAGAGAGGGGATATCTAATTATTCTTCCAGATATTCTATCATTCTCTTCCATTAATCACTTTGATCGAGCCATAAATTGTTCATCGCTTGTCTTCCAATCCTGATTCGATCGCTCTTTTTTGAATACTAATGATTTGGAACAATAACGATCCGTTGGAAGTTTACAGGATAATCCAAATCCGAGTTTTCTGAGTCACTTGTTGTAATTTGATCACCGCAACCGAAAGTTGATGGATTTAGATATGAATGGAGGGAACAAGAGAGTCTTTCAGAGACGCGGAGGCTCGACGGCTCCCAAAGACTCAAACCAGAAGGTCTGTTTCCACTGGCGGGCCGGCCGCTGCAACCGCTACCCTTGCCCTTTCCTTCACAGAGAATTGCCGCCTCCGGGCACATTCTCCGGCTCCTCTACGAACAAAAGGGTCGCTGACGAGTCTGGTTTCGCGGGTCCCAGTCACCGGAGAGGGCCTGGATTCAGCGGGGGCGCTAGTAACAGCTGGGGGAGGTTCGGTGGGAACAGAACGGTGACTAAGACGGAGAAACTATGCAAGTTCTGGGCTGATGGGAATTGCCCTTACGGTGATAAATGTAAATACTTGCATTGCTGGAGCCAAGGTGATGGCTTTTCCTTGTTGACTCAGCTTGACGGGCATCACAAGGTATCCCTGAGTTTTTAATGCCTTCTTAAGTGATCATCATGTTGAGAGGCTTTTTGGGTTTCTGATTTTGGTGAGCAGGTTGTCACTGGGATTGCTTTGCCATCAGGTTCCGATAAGCTCTATACGGCAAGTAAAGATGAAACTGTGCGGATTTGGGATTGTGCTTCTGGACAGGTTTTTATTTGCCTCTTAGAGTTCATTGTAGCTTTTTATTCTTGTCTGGTTGAGTTTCGTTGCATAGTCATAGTAGAATCATTCAATGAATACTTGTGATTGTTTGGGTAGGACTTAGGAGAACCAAGAGATGTGCCATTTTGGCCTCTCACACTCCAGACCACCCCTGTTTATGTAGTTTAGCTATTGAACTCAGAACAGTAATTTTAATAAGCGTGTTTGCATTAAGGAATGCTTTCGGATTGATTGGTTATAAGCCTGCTTATCGTTCTAGTATCGTTTTTCCTATGGCGTAGTGTACTGGTGTCCTCAATCCTGGTGGGGAAGTTGGCTGCATGATTAGTGAAGGCCCCTGGCTATTGGTTGGTATACCAAATCTCGTTAAGGTAAGTACGGAGTATGTATTATTAACTAGCATGGTTCCTTGGCTGTTGAAAACTCTCCATTTACACCGACGATCACCTTTATTGTTTCTATGTTGTGAGTTTTATTGCCGTTACCATATCGATTCTTGATCCATGTACAGGCATGGAATATCCAAAACAACCTAGACCTGAGTCTCACTGGACCTGTCGGCCAAGTATATTCATTAGTTGTGGGTACTGATCTGCTGTTCGCTGGCACACAAGTAAATTCTTTGACTGACTGTATAAGTTCTAAGACCTAGGAGTAGAAAAGTGCTTTAGCCTTATGTGTTTTTTTCTTTTCTCCTAAAATATTATCATAGAGTATCTCTTGATTGGGAAAACACACCTGTGTTTAAGAAATCTACAGATCTGTTGATTGGTTTAGTGACAAGAAGTTCTTCTTATCGCTCTCTGTTCAGGATGGCTCTATTTTGGTTTGGAGATACAATACTGTCACCAGCTGTTTTGATCCGGCTGCATCACTTACGGGCCACACCCTTGCAGTTGTTTCTTTATATGTTGGAGCTAACAGACTTTATTCCGGTTCCATGGACAATTCTATAAAAGTAATGAACGCCTATCATGCGTGAATTAAAAGACCCCGTTTGTGTTTTGAGATGATAGATCTCTGCTTTATCTGTTTTAAATAGGTTTGGAGCCTGGATAATTTGCAGTGTATACAAACGCTTACAGAACATACTTCAGTTGTCATGTCTCTCATTTGCTGGGATCAATTCCTTCTGTCATGTTCATTGGACAATACTGTCAAGGTTAGTTGTAAACTCAAAAGTTTGCTTGATCTAGCTCCATTAACTTCTTAGCAAACCTGAATATGACATTTTCCCTTGTTGGGGGTTTCTCTGCTTTAGATATGGGCTGCTACTGAAGGTGGAAACTTGGAAGTGACATACACTCACAAAGAAGAATACGTACAGTTCCTTGCGTTTTTGGTGAAATATTATCCTCTCTTTTCCTCCAACCTATCTGTCACTAATGGAGTTCTCAATGGGTTATTGGATTCAGGGCGTGCTAGCTCTCTGTGGTGTGCATGATGCAGAAGCCAAGCCGGTATTGCTATGCTCCTGCAACGACAACTCCTTACACCTCTACGACTTGCCATCGTAAGTCCTTCCATTGCTGTTTGTTTCATGAGTCTACTACATTTCTGTTTCCCCTTTCAAAAGCTTAGCTCTTCATTCTTATGCAAAGGTTTACGGGAAGGGGCAAAATTTTATCAAAGCAAGAGATACGGTCTATCCAGATAGGTCCCGGGGGCATATTTTTCACCGGTGACGGAACTGGTCAAGTTAAAGTATGGAAGTGGAGTACGGAGCCAACTGTCATTCAGCCCTGAGACGTCTCTAGTTCTCCGCCATTCTTTACATATTTTCTTCTGATCCGAGCGTCTTTTTATTCTTTTCTTTTATACCATCTACCGAGAATCGTTAGTAGCATTGTTGAAAATTTTATACATGTTTATGAATACAAGAGTCCCCTAGAGAATTGTTTTAAAGTGTTTGTCAAATAAATAGCTAGAATTTGAAATAAATAACATTAGTTGTCTATAATTTACATTTGTGCCAAACAAGCAAAAAGCCCGTCTAGTTCAGTTGGTAGAGCGCAAGGCTCTTAACCTTGTGGTCGTGGGTTCGAGCCCCACGGTGGGCGAATTCTTTTTATATTTAAAAAACATTTTAGGGCCCAGTTATGGCTTTTCTGTTCCTGGGTCTTACCGGCTAAGGCCCCTTTCCCGAGACGAATCCAAGTCTCAGTGTTCTTGTCCATGGTCATGTTCATCCCAATAACCTTACCTCTTATTAGTTGCCAATTTTCTATACGATGAATATATGTTACATTTCAGGTAACAAATACTTATCATTTTTTGACATTTCTTTTGTCACACTAGCCTTACTGCACTCTACAACTCGTAATCAGCTGATAAGTCGAAACACGTTCCCCTACATCATATAAGCAAATTCTCTTAATTAATTGCAATACAAATATATTTTTGGTAGCAGACGCTTAAGTAGTATTTCTAATCAGCGTGTATTTCGTTTGCATATATACTTTTTTCTCGTAAGGTGACGTCTGGGACTGCGTCACTCCACCGTCCACCGAAGGGCCGAGTCAACTTAATGTGCCCGCCATTATGAAATCCAATTTTGATTATGATTTATGACCAAACTCACCCCACTATGTGGTATTTATGTAAATGTATATATTGTATACGCACTTTGGTTTTGGCATTACCGCCTCGTAATAGTGTCCTCATTTTGAAATCATTTGCCCCGTTGAAACCACACTCTCCTTTAGCTTCTTTTTACTTCTCTTTGTTTCTTCTTCGTCTCCATTGCTTGAATACTTGAAGCCAATCTTCAACGTCTTCTAAATCCCAAAAGTTTCTAAGAACTTGAAGCATGTCTGACCATGAGGCTCCTATAATTAATGGAGTAGTAGAACACAAGGTTGGTGAGGAGGTCCTTCCGTTTGTGGAGGATGACTACGGAGGAGTGATCGTGGAGATGAAAACTCCTATGGATCCCCAGTGCTTCGTTGCAACGCTTAGATATTCGTTCACGCAGTGGCGGTTACAGGTTTGTGCTAGTGCAACCAGTCACACGCATCACCCTCTTCTAGAGTGATGATATGGATTTTCATGAAAAAACTATAAACTTTTTTTTTTCCAGCGTAAAAAAGGAGTCTGGTTAAATTTGCCCCTCTCACACGTTAACCTCGTGGAACCTGCAGTTAAGGTGATGCCTTAGTCTTGCATATAAAAGTTAAAACAAATATATTCATTTGCTAAATTAGGTTTGGGATGAAGTCCCCTACGTACGTCCTGAGATAACGTGTTGTGCTGAGGTTTAATAATAATCTATGCAGGAAGGTTTCCGGTATCACCACGCTGAGCCAGCTTACCTGATGCTAGTTTACTGGATTCCCGAATCTGAGAGTACTATTCCTTTGAATGCTTCTCATCGTGTTAGTGTTGGTGCTGTCGTCTTAAACCATAACAAAGAGGTACTTCCTCAAACTTAGGTGTTTTTGCTATCATCATGAGTTTAAAAATCTCACCCATGTGCTATCATTGATATATTGTGAGTATATATGTTAATATTTAGTCAGTACTAGTTACCTTTAACGTTTAATTTGATAGATAATGACTGGTAGGAATATGATACATTTGAAGGGACATTAGATCCTAGTTTAAGGGACAAAAACAAAAGAATCTACTCAACCCCAATTGATTTTGAGTTTTGAACCCATAAACTTAACATGGTATTACAATCCAAACAGAGGCTATTCTAACTTGAACCAAATCAGTCGGACTGATTTCGAGAGGGGTGGTTTAGGAATATCTCATATCAAAAATGAGATAAAATTTTGGGTAAATATATAATTAAGAAACATGTTCCATTAGTTTTAATTTTAGGCCTTTAACAAAATCTTAAATTAAGACGATGGGCAGATTCTTGTAGTGCAGGAAAAATATGGTATGTTACGCGGATCAGGTGTTTGGAAGATCCCAACAGGCGTAGTTGACGAGGTGTGTTTCAATATCTTTGTCGCAATAAATTTTCAATCCGTATTTAGATGTTTGTTGGAGATTTCACCTTGCTTATAGGGGGAGGATATTTTTGCGGCAGCCATTAGAGAAGTAAAAGAAGAAACAGGCGTAAGAAAGATCTAATATAACTTAATGTAAATGTGTAGATCAATATATATTATATAAACTAATTTTTCAATATATGTTTCTTCAGATCGACACAGAGTTTTTGGAGGTTCTAGCTTTCTGGTACTTATTCTCTATTTCATTACTTCTTGATACTTTTATATGATCTAATCCTTGTAGCTTCTACGTGCAGTCAAACCCACGAGTCATTTTTTGCCAAGTCAGATTTATTCTTCATTTGTCTGTTGCGACCTACCTCCTTCGATATTCAAAAGCAGGACTTAGAGATTGAAGCAGCTCAAGTAAAGTAACCTCTACTTCTGTTTCTGAATCTGAAACATTTTCCTCAAAATAAAATTCTCAAGTTTTTCTTGAATGTGCAGTGGATGCGATTCGAGGACTCTGCCTCCCAACCTATCACACACAAGAACGAACTCTTCAAAATGATTCATCGCATTTGCTCAATGAAAATGGAAAAGAACTACAACGGTTTTTGCAAAAAATCAATTACTACTTTCTTCGATGACAAGTTAGGTTATCTCTACTTGAATAAACAAAATATGAACAATCCTATTTCTTAAATTTCTTCCTAGAACATAAAAGTCCAAACAGTCATTAAGGTTCATCTAGAGATGATCGTCCAACACATTTATCGATCTGAACAAGAAGAAATGAATAAGCTTCATTTTCCTTTTCCAAAAGACATGTTAAATATTTATTCTGGCAGCAAAAAAAAAAATAACATATATAAGAAGAGAGGGAGCTCGTGAGGAGGAAATAAGAAGCGATGGTATATTGTTTGTATACATTACATCGAATCCACTAAGCAAATAAATTTTTAAATACAAAACTTTCATTTGATTTAACTCAAACCAATCATTGTCTTCATGACTACCTCATCCATTTTTCTTCAACGGTGCATTCTCGCCTCTTTGAATATTGATGTAGACAGAGAAAAATCATACATTTGAACAACTAGAAACTTGATGTTGACGTACTTGTTCTTCTAGTTTTGAGCTAATTGTATTCTTGTGAAAATAGTTGAAGAATTGTCAAATAAAACGGGATGTGTTTTTTTGTTGCTTAAAGCCAAGACTAACAGGTAAATTTTAGCCACATAATTTAAATTCATCGACGGTGTTGTAGACAATAATTTGACTGTACAGTTGATTGTGGTCCTCATAGTATAAGAGCATATATAGTCGCTGAGTTTCTGCCGTAATATAGAATTGGTTTTAAAAATAATCTGCGGTCGATACTCATACATGTTGTAAGGTAGTTGATGGCAGACATCATGTTTGGTTTTATAAAATTTAGCTGAAAATGTTCTTCTTTACCACAGTTATTTTCAAGTGGCACCAAAGTGTGCTAAATCGTTCTCAATTACTCATCTTAAAACCTCAACATTATTTTGCATATTATTCTACAACAAGAACCTACTTTTTTCATTCTATCAAAAAAGTATTCCATGGTATTGCCAAAATTACATGTGTTTGTCTCAAATGTTTTCATAATTCTAACTTTAAAATTTTGGATAAATATCTTCACCACTTATAGATTGCTGGTTGGCTAATTGCCTCAATCAGACATCTTTTAAATGTACATCATTAGTAACATATTTTAGCAACAGATTTACTCTTACTACCTATATGTCGTTATTCCATTTCTGCTTGGCGGAAAACTAGCAATAAACTGTACTAAGCCTTTTTATTATCATTATTTATATTCTATCAAATGAGTGGTCCGTTTTTTGTATAAATTTCATTTCATATTTGCATATATGTTATTTTATTTGTCTACGTCGTATGTCGGCCGACCCATTCAGCAAAAATAGACGAGAGTTCCTTTCTTTCCACTCAATCTTAATATGAACGAATCTTCCAGATGTCATAAGCACAACACTTTAGGAAACTATACGGCGCTAACACGGGATAGGCTGAATGTGTCCCACTCCCATATGCACGTGTATCTGTGTCAATTCGTATTGTTATGATCTGCTGAGAATTAAGATAAAACCGAAAGTATCCACAATGCCGACCTCCTAGAGAATTTCCCCTAGAGTGTCTTATTATGATGTCTGACGATGCAAGATTTGTTTATTCTTAATGAAAATAAATTTCTGAAATTTATATTAAAATTTTGACTTCTACGAATTATTATTCATTACAGAATTTAGATTCTGCAAATCTTTGAAAATCATGATTCATTTTTGTAGATTTGCGGTCTAGTCTTTTTTATTTTACTTAATAATTGCGGAAAAATACAACAGATGCAGACAGTCAAGAGACCAATTATTTTGAAGAGCTATGGGGTAATACAATCATTTTCGAAGCGAGATTGTTGATGAGATGCAAACGGTCGACTCTACATTAATCAACTACTCGCTTTAATTAAATTATGACGATAAGAGGATCCCAAATTAATAAGCCTATCAAAGACTCGACGTGTTGGTAAATCAATCAGCGAGGGTCCAGCGACGCGGCAATCGAGTGGTGAAGGACTTTCCTTATAATTCTAGGATATAATTCGAATTTTACCATCATCGGTTCTTCATTATTAAATTTTTAGCGTATCAAATAGTAAGTATATTCTTTTTTAAAAATAGTAAATAAGTATATTCTAAATTAGAGATTAATCTGAGTTTGCTTAAAAATTTATTCTGGGTTTGTGAAAAAAATTTTGATGGTGAACTTTTCTACCGTGAAGTGATACGTTTAGATTCTTTTCTTCACTTTAATTGGATGGTGCGATTCCTGCGTGCACCTAATGTATATCGTGACTAAATAATTTAATTCAATGGTTATAGCATAGGAATAACAAGAGATAAATCCAAAAGGTTTTTGGTGTACGCATATAACTAAAGAACGATATTATCTACCATATAACAATATAAGCAAAACTTACGGGGAAAAAGACGTATAATAATCACGGGAGGATCAGAGGATGAGCCGGACGACAAAAAAATAAACAAACAAAGTAGTGGATTTGACAATTGTTCTACACACGCCCCTTTTCTTGTCAAATTCTAAGTTATAATTAACCGTTTGTATACATTTCTTTTCATATACTAGATGAAAGTTGGGAAATTTGGTTCAATAACGAAAAAAAAACTATAATTTAAAAACTAATCAATTTTCGTTTTTTCCCCTTTCTATTTCTTTTTTTTTTCTCTTGTAAAGTATTTAGTTAGTCTATAATTTTAGTTTTTAATGATTATAAACCAAATTCACTCGCGAATGTTTCATTAAATCGTTGTTGTTTTATTACGTACCGTTAGGAAGTCTCATGGATTAAACTTAACCCATATAGGAACAACTGGCCAGAACGTTTTGATCATAATGTTTTTCTTTTTGGTCAAGTTATCATAATGTTCTAAGTTTTTCATTATAACTGTTAAGTAGAATACTGCTTCTTTATTTTTAGTGGTTTCTTCGTGATTTATCAACCAACACTGAGGAATTAATTTAATCAATAGTGCTGATAGTGATTGCTTATTACTATACCACACATACGTGACTCCTATATATAAATATATAATATGGGTATATACATAAAAACAAGCCTCACGTCTGAGGACGAACAAAGACACATTTGTTTCTGACATCACAAAATCTCCATCCCTCTCTTTTTCCTGTTAGAATCATAGTCATGATGAGAGCTACGGTGTCGAGGTCATACACAGTCCTGTGTTACTCTCTGGTCGCACTGCTGGTCCTAACACTGGCGGGTTCGGTCAGAAATGGCCAGCTCCATGGAGGAGATGGTGGAGATAATTTTCCGGCGACGGAGACGAAGGGAAGAAGCGGTGAAGTTCGGAGAGGAAAGCAAATGATGGAGAGGCCATGTGAGGAGATATACGTGGTTGGGGAAGGGGAGACGCTTCACAGCATCAGCGACAAGTGCGGCGACCCGTTTATCGTGGAGCGTAACCCGCATATCCATGACCCGGATGATGTCTTCCCGGGTCTCCTCATCAGAATTCACATTAACCTCCCTACTAGTGCTTCCTAATAAGTTATAATTAACATGTCGTTTTCTGTACATTATGATTACATAATTTTCTCCCTTATTTTCCTTTTCTTTATTAAGTTCATATTTATCCAAATATTAATTTACAAAATAGTTAGTATTCAATAATAATTGTTAAAATTTTAAGTACTAATTCAAAATAATTAGAAAAAGTAAAAGTATAATGAAGATTATAAATTAAAAATGTGTATGTGAAAAAAAAGTTCAATTTTTATTGAATTAGAAATATTAGAAAACTGTGTAAAAAGTAAAAAAACGAAAAATTACAATTAAAAAATAAAGAAAAATTACACAAATACATTTTTTATGATACATTTATTCACTTTATAAAATGATAAAATAAGAAAATGACTATTGAAATAATGGGCATTAATTATAATAACTCAAGTTAAAAAGTAGATAAAAAAAACAAATGATGGGGTCAAATTAATTTTGTGAAAATGTTATAGGGGTCAGTAAGGTAATATTATTATATTTAACTTATTTTTATGATTTTATTTACAAAATACAAGTAATTTTTTTAATGGGTTAGGTGACCTCCGTCCTCCCCAAGCTCTGCCTCTGTCACTGGATCCTTGAGGCAAACACAAAAAATTAAAACAACATATTATCACTGGATCATTTTTATATGTTTCAAGTTTTTTTTGTTTTTTTTATTATTTCTATTACTAAACATTATTGAACTTTCTTAAGAATTTAAATCTGAATTTCTACTAAATAATTTTTAGTTATTGGATAAGAATGTCAAATATTATATATATATAAAATTTAAAATAACTATAAAATAAATTGTTAATTAGTAATATTTTTAAGATCAATTCTTTTTTTAGTTTTGGATTTTTAAAATAAATAAACAATATAATACAAAATGTATATTGTTTTATTGAAAACATTGGATATATTATATGTTTTTATCGCATATAGTAAACTCAAAATTAAATAAACTAAAAAAGAAATATAAATAAAAATTATTAATTTATCGATAAAAATATATGGAAACATTATGTTAAAATAAAAGAAAACAAATAGATTTTTTAATAATAAAAATTCACGATATTATATATTCATCAATAAAAAAGTATTATAAATAAAAGTTAATTGTAAGCATTATCTAAATATATTTTTCTTTTCAACAATAAAAATAACAAATACATAAACTGCCAGTTTGGTAATTCAAAACTTAATTGATTATTTAATAATTCTTTCATACTGCAAATTATTGATTATAATTAAAATATAATTCAATTAATTTAAATTATAATTTATATCAAAAGTAATAATTCTGTTATAATATAATTTTTATAATACAAATAATTAATGCATGAAATTTTTTCGGTTATTGATTCTATTTTTGTATGTAACCTGGGATGATTGAAGTCCATCCGCATATTTAACAAAATTTCCTGAGCGTTGAATACACCAGAGATCAAAATCAAGAACAGTTGACTTAGGGTTTGTGCCCCTGCATAAGAGAGATAAACTAAATCATTTTAGGGATCTATTATACGATTCTTTCATTCAGTTCTCTTTTCATCAATTTCATTGTCCTTTCCACTTATACATCTCTCTTTTTCTTTTCTTGGAAAAGTTATTCCTTGTTCATATCACAGATTTTCTTGGTCGGCTTATTAATTAGGTCTGCATAGATTTCTGTCCTTTAAGCGAGTCTTGTCAAATTCAGTAGAAGGGTTCTTGTGAGGTTTCTTTCTCTTCCCAGATTTTTCAACACTTTTCTTTGGGGAATATATCACCTTGACTTTCGGGTTACAGCTGATCTACTCTGTAGATCTCTCCCTCCTGTTTTCAAGAAACCATTTCTTGGTTTTCGACTCAGATCCAAGTGAGTTTCTTTTCTTTTGGAAAGAAACGAATTAATTTTCATTACCCACTTAACAATCGTTCTGATTTTAGGGTTTCTTACAGATTCGTAGCAAGATGGTGAGAGGGAAGATCGAGATCAAAAGGATCGAGAACGTGACGAGCAGACAAGTCTCGTTCTCCAAGCGTAGAAAAGGTCTCTTGAAGAAGGCTCACGAGCTTTCTGTTCTATGTGATGCTCAAGTGGCCGCCATTGTCTTTTCTCAGAAAGGAAGATTATACGAATTCGCTAGCTCCGAGTAAGTATCTATCATTTGTAAACCTTTTGATCCAATATACTCATCTACATATACAGTCATTTGTGATGTTTCGTTCTTCGTTACTTCGGTAATGTTTGTTTCTGTAGTCAGTCTCTCTTCCGAAATCGGACTAGAGATTTCTAGATATTTGCAGCTATTTTGAGTTTGATTTTTCCCAAAATATGCTATTTCAAAGTGCTTTGATTTTCTTTAGTCATAAATATTTCTTTTAAGTACCACGAAACTTTATTTAATTATTTAAAACCCAACCAAATTAATTGACTAAATGTGGGTGTTAACTTACATCAAGTTTTTCGTCAAGCACGAGCAAGTGAATTAGGGTTTTCCCAAAAAGCGTCCTTGAACTTCGAACCTAGTATACCTTGGAACTCATGCTGAAACCACTTGCACGTCATTATAACTATAAATTAATCTGAGTGATCAACTGATCAAGCCATAGAAATAAATACCTTAAAAGTACAATTTGACCGTTTGAAGAACAGGAAACTACATGATGTGGCTTTGTGTCATGGTCTCAACCTTTAGCACTAAATACTTTTCAGGATTCTTGAATGTGTTGATCTTGTAGAGGTAAGTGAATTATTTACATAAAATCTAAACAAATCGAAATTAGATCTTAAATTGTGATATGATGCATGCCACAGTGGCCAAGTGTGCAACTAGTAATTATTAAACCACAAAATTGACCATTATGCCAAACCATATATTATAGCCTCTTGGTTAACTGTACTGCTACTAATGATCTTCGTCCCATTTGTTTGCAATTGCCAATAACGTCATTTGAGTGAGCTTAATTGAGCAACCAAAACTATTCTCATACAAATGGTCGTTTCTTTAAAAGTTTCGAGTTTACTATTTGATTTGTCAATTTAAAGCAGAAAGGAAATGCTACTAGTGAAAAATGTGTGTGTGTATAAGTACTATAAATAGGAAACCAAGTCATACAAATTAAAAGATTCATATATATATATTTTACCAAAAAAACAGATTCATATCTACGCATTTTGTCTAAAATGTTTAGCATTCTCGTCCAGTTAGGTCGAAAAACATTAAAACATGACGATGCATACATGTTATCTATGCTTGGGAAGTCTTTCGTAGTTTTTACCATATTCTTATGAGATAGGTCAGGCCGTCAAGGGTGACTAGTACGTGTAATTAATTTACTAGGACAGATTACTTGATGCTTGGCTAACATTTTCAGGTTAGAGAAAATATCTCTACAAAACATGAATTTTGAATGTGTGTAAATTCTCTTGTTGATCATGATAAGTCGATAACATAATTTAGAAAATTAACTATATATATAATAAATAATAGTGAAGATGTTGTATATGTGTATAATAAATTAACTATATGTATACAGCATGCAGAAGATCATGGAGAGATGTGCGATATATAGGAGAGAGTATTTTGGGGCGGAGAATCTCCAAAAACAGCTATATGTGCAGCAGCTCAAGAACGAAATGGCAATAATGATGGACAAGATTGAACTTCTTCAACTTCATTGTCGGTAAGTTTCTGATCTTTCTATATCTATTGCATACATATGTTTTCTTGATATGCAATACAATATGATTGTATATACGCTCCGATGACATCTTAAGGAAGCTGATGGGGCAAGATTTGGATTCGTGTTCGGTAGAGGAACTCAAGGAGATAAGTACTAAAATTGAGAAAAGCCTTACTATTGTCAGATCAAGAAAGGTATACATGCAATAAGTGCTAATAAATAAAACTTAATTCTTATAATTACAATCGTTATATGTATGTTGTCATAATGTGAGTCGTCGAAAACGAAATAATGTGCTCATGATTCCGAGTTATATGTTTTTGGCAGGATAAATTAAATGAAGATAAGATAGAGAAACTAAAAGCGGAGGTGCTATTACTAATTAGTTTGATTATATTTTTCAAGGGATTTTATTTCTAATTCTCCTTGTGAATTTTGGTCGCTCTTTGCTCCATTAGATTGCAAAAGAGAAAGAGGTCTTCAACGAGAGAAGTAAGCTGCGGCAAATGGTACATACAAACACATAATCCAAGGACATGCATTAATTCGTTAATGCTCACATTGCACACGCATAAACTTTAAACACATATATACCTTACTTTTCGTCTCTCACTGTTGAGTTTTCTTCCTCCATGGATTTTTATTTTAAGTAAAAATAATATGTTATCATTTCAGTTTGAAGAACAGCCCTTGTGGATGCAGTCGAGGAGCATAGAGTGTGAAAAGAGTGCACGTTCCTGTGATTGTGGAAACATAAATATACCGGATGTCAAAACCGACTTGTCCATCGGATTACCTGAAAGTCGAGTGTAATAATTTATTCATCATCTTGATCAAGTGGTTCTTGTTTTCGTACTATCATATCCGGATCCGGACATGTATATACATATAGTTTGGAAGTCTGGCTGTTTGAATCGATTCTCTCTAATCTCTATGCATAGAGTCATAGATCAAGAATAAGGTAGTGTATAAAAATATATTATATTGTGTCGATGCCCGTTTAGGGAGTTTATTAATGATAATTATCTACTACACTTTGTTTATCTTTCTCCCTCTAGTAGAGCTGATTTTTTTGTTTTTCTTACTTTGTGGAAAATTTGAGTTTTTTATAGTATATCGAGTACTGTTATGTGTTAATTTGTTATGCTAATTATAATAAATGTAAAAAAGAAGAGATATTTATCATAATGCTTGACAAAAAAATATTTATATATATTCATGCTTTTGTGCGGAAGTCTAATCTCTCAGTAATGTACCATATTGGGCTATTAACTCCAAACATTTAATAGTTTTGACCGCAAATTTATCAGACAAAAGGCCCACAATTACAACCCAATAGAGTATCAACGCAAATGTCATTTAATGCCATCTCGTTATTTTGTTTGATCATGACAGTATTATCAGACAACGCGCTATTAGTCTTGGACATTCAAATGATGATTAGTAATAGACTAATAGCGAGATGCAAAAACGCACATTGTTTTGCATTGAATCTCTCTCGTTAGTCGTTAAGAATAAATCCCTCAAAAGCTGCCATTTTCACCATTTCCAGCACAAGTGCGTCTACGATATGCCGCTCAATCTCTGCGACCACCCTTTCCTCTTCTTCTTCAAGTCTCTTCATTCCCGGAAGATGTTCCAAATCATCTGATGCGGTTGTTCGTCCTGCTGTGGAGAATGTGGCAGAAATGTTGGTCGGTTGGCAAAGTTTGGAGCTTGGGGGTTCTTGAGGAAGCTTCTCCTCGTATTGGTGCATTTGACCGGAGCTTATTGTCGCAATATCTGCATTCCGTTCCGGCCCTTTAGCTCTTTTCATCTAAAAAAGTGATACAAAATCAGTGAGTGTTAGTATCTGAGAGAGAGAGAGAGAGAGAGAGAGAGCTAGAGAGTGAAACTACCTATCAAGTTGTTTGTGTCATTCCCTCAATGAGACTAAAACCAAAGGAACGTTAAACAAATTTACCTGTTTCCGAGGACGTTCTGTGGCAGAGACAGCTGATGATGCTGCAGAGATGTTGAAAATATCATTTACGTTTAGGGTTTTCTTGCATTTCTTCTTGTCTAACGAATCACAGAGATCAGGTTTTGAGTTTGTTGATGTACTACAGATGACAGTCCTTCTCTGCCTGTTTCGGTTATTGGGTGTTGAATAAAGAGACAACTGTGATTCCCTATCCTCTTTCGTCCAACCCTTGACAGGTCTTAGCGGCTGTTCATTACCGCTTTTAAGGTTCTCCTTGGAATCTTTTAAAAGGGTCAACTTTTTTGTTGGTTGGTGAGGGGTCTTATCTTGTTTGAACACAAATGCGTTCTCTTTCTGCGAAGACCTGCTTCTCACTTTTCTATGCTCGATCTTGTTCTGTGGTGCTCCTGCCCTTCTGTTCTCAAGCAAGTTTGTTATATCCATGCCAAGTCTTCTAGTGATGACCCTCTCGTGTATTTGTTTCACTAACTGCTTCCCACTATGCTTGGGACTTGTACTTTCCTCATCTTTCAGCCTCCAACGCCCAAACTCTTCATGCTTAGTATCTCTGCTTAGCTGAAGAGAGAGGCGACGAATGCCGGAATCAGATATCCGAGCAGAGGAGATCCTAGGGCTCTCAGGTAAAGATCTTGTCCCTGAGTCGTTCTCAGAGTGTCTATGTTCTCTGACACCATTCCTTGATGATTTATTAATATCTAAGTTATCGGGAAGAAGATCAAGACCCATGAGTCTAGCCACCACGTTTGGTGTCTTGGCGCTAGGTGAGTTGCAGTAATCAGAGGACTTATTGAGGAGAAGAGCTCTAAGATTTGACTTTTTCCCGCCCACCTGCATTTGAATTGTTACTACTTGGCTCCATCAGTTACTCTTCAAATGTAATGAATGAAACCATTAATGCTTACTTACAGGGATGTTGAACTTGAAGCTATCTTTTTCTTTGTAGTTTGTTGATAGTGGAGATTCCTCTGTTAACTCCAAGCTGTTGCGTGGTGCAACCAAGCCTGCAAGTTTCAGTAACAAAACAATGGTAGTCAATGCCATGAACTTCCAAATGCTTTACACAACAAACCTAATTAATCCTCTCTGAAACTATTTTTATTTATTTTCCTTGGTCCACAATCAACAATGGTATGAACCCACAGATGCTTACCAAATAGGAGAAACGTGTATACAAAGAAGAGAGAGAGAAAGCTCGTACCTTCCGGATTTCTTGAGGGTGAATCAAAAGTTGGTTGGTGGTGATGATGACGTGAAGGAAAGTAAAAATGGTGGAAATGGAAAAAATGGTAAATAGCTGTGATGCAGCCATTGGCTTCACTGGATTTGCTCTTGTTTTTAGAGGAGCAAATGGATCTGCTTCCATTGTACCATTCTCTTCCCATTTCTGTTGAGACAAATACCTGTCTATCTTTATTTTTTATTTTATTTTGGTATCACTTCTAACGTATAATGACAAGTGGCAGGTGAAAATGGACTGACAAAAGAACTAAAGAAGGAGAAGAAGTCGAAGAACAAGATTCTTTACAAACGGGCAAAAAATCCAATCGTTGTATCCTTTTTTTTATCTTATGTTTTTGGTTCCCAAGCTTCTTATTTACCTACGAGAGCTACCGAAAGAATCCATGTAACTTTCTCTCTGTGTGTATTGCATTGGTAATCGAGCAGAGGCTATTAAAATTTGTGACAGATATTATTTAAAAATAAACCGTACTAGTAAATTAATGCAAGGTGAGATGATGATATTAGCCACGCATCTCTCTTTCAGAACAGACAGCTTGAGTATTACAATATGATTCCAACCACACTTGATGTTTCTCTACTCTGCATGCACTTTCTTTGGAGTTTTCAAGTTTTAAACTTTACAAATTAAAAAAGGAATTAAGGTTGTTTAGATTTTTTTCTTGGGGATTTAAACTAGAAGAATACTTTTTATGAACCGTGAGTTCGTGGTAACCTTTGTTACATGGGTGCAGTAGTAGGTAGTTACAAACATGGCCACAACATGTTCCAAACGTTTTTGGATGTGTGAAGTATTGCAGAGCTTCAGTGTCTTGGCATTTACTAGGAGTTGTCTTGTCTGCTCAGTTTCAAGATTCAGCTAATTATTTAGTTCATTGGCCTAACTTAATTTGCTTCTAACAGTTTCTTTTTTTACGTATATACTTGGAATACATGCATTTCATACATCCTATTTTCTTTATAACCAAGGAACTAAACCCCGTAATCTAATGACGTACATATGGAACAATGGTTAAGCTAGACCCATGAATTAACTCAGATATTAGATTTCCATCCCTTGGTTACATTGTAATTACTTTATACATTTATTCGGTTTAGCAAGCCAATTTTCTTACATATGTAAAATTTGAATCTTGTAAATTTCTTCTTTCAAGAATTTAAAGTTGGTAGTAATTGGGCCCTGCTTTTTGGTCTACCTATCTGACGCAAAGTGTTAGAAATTAGTGTTTTAACGTTGAAACAGAACGAAGGTACGTACTAAACTTACTTCTCGTCCGCACTCTCAGAATTTTCTTCCTTTCTCATTCGTCGGATTTATTACCTTTTTCCCTGCGCTCTGAAACACTAGTGGCCAATGCTGTTCAACACTCTGCAACCTAATTTGACTTTATTTGAATGAAATTTCCTATTTTCTTTCTATTGTTTTCACAAACAGACAACAAACGTAAGTGACATAGTAATGTGGTAAAGCTTCTTACCCGATGGGAAGGTTCTATCAATTACAAGTGAGAAGAGGAGCTCTCACGTGCAGCTCACGAGCTTCGTTTGAAACAAGGCCATCATTGTATGTAATTCAACCGGAGTTTGTTAGTGAATTCGTTAGGTGGATAAACTCTCTTAGTTTAGCCCCCAAAGAAAAGTTAAACTCTCTTAGTTTAGCCCCCAAAGAAAAGTTAAACTCGCTTCGTTTGTTATAAAAATAGAGTAGCTTTGATCAGTCATCAAACGAGATGATTGGAATTTGAGCCTTTGTGTAACCTTTTAACCTTCCATTAATTAGTGAAATCATGCGAGATCTTCTCTTAGCACCGTCTTGGTTGGGTAAACTCGTAATCCTTCGTGTGGATTTCTCTTTCTTAATCGCTTCTTCTTCCTCGGTTTAAACTCGAATTGAGTTGATCATCTTGGTTGCAATAATTTATATATTTTTTTCCATGTATCAATCTAGTTTTCATCCATTCAAATAGATATGAGATATCAAACGCAACATTCGGGAAGTATCAAATATGACAAAAGTGAACTATGGAGTCGCTAATACTAGACCAAGTTGCAGAAACGGAGGAAATCTATGAAACGTCAACATGCAAGGAGAAAAATTGCGTACTTGTTGAATACAAGTGGTTGCACTTTATTGGACTCAGTGCTTCTATGTTTATTAATTTTTAGTTTTTTTTTCCAAGTTCAGAGTAATGCATGTTACTGCTCTTTTACACCTGCAATTACAGAAGATATAGCCCATTCCAAGTGATGTCCATCTCTAAAAGCAAGTCCATTCAAAAATAATTTTATCTCTCTGTCTCACGTTTCAGATCTTGCATTTTCCGTACCGAAGCATGAAGGGACTTCACATGAAATTAACTAGTCCTAGTATACTTTAATTTGATGATGAAAAGAAGAACATAATTTTATACCAAAGAAATGAACGGTTGTTGCAATCATAGAGTCGAAAGCTTTTTCTCTTTTACGTGAAACATTTGCCATAGTACGGGAAAGTATACATACAAATTAATCACATGCATGCCTTAATGTTTTTCTTCTGATTGTTATTGGAGGCCACTCAATAGCTCCCCTTGTCTCTATGACTATGGTGATTGGTGCATGGATTCTCCTTTCCTCGTATGAGACCAAGTGAATATTGAGGTGCATCGCGTACGGACGAGCTTTCCTTGGATCTTTTGACTGACCAGTTTCCATGATAGAAACCATCTCCCAATAGAAATTTAGAGACCACTCCGTATGGTACAAGTAAGACATCCATTACAACCCCACACACATTCATTTCCATTGTCTTTTTCTTCCGCGAATCTACAGAGTGAAATAGAGAGGAGAAAAAACAACCGAGAAGTCTCCCAATTCAAGGTTATATTATTCTTTTTCTTGATTTCATGAAGCATTAATTATCTAGTTACTAATGCAAGATTTTGTGCTAGCATTAATTTCTAATTACTGTGTAAGATTTTGTGCTCGCACACCTTTCCAACTTAAAAACCATGAAATGATGAAAGATCGCAATATATACAATGACGTCGATGTCAACTAATTAGTATCATCGAACCTATTTCAAAATTCGTTAGGAGACTCAGATCTAACCATGAAAAATAAGCTTCAATCAAGCTCATCACCAAACCATGATATTGAGTTTCCACGACGGGTATGTCGAAACATTTAAGGGGCAACGTCTCGTCAAATACACTCCAATAGCATTTTGTAGATTATGCATTTCGATCCGAACAAAAACGATCTCTAAGCGAAAAATAAAAACGATATCAAATGCTCCAAAATGGAGTTTGCTGTTTTTGTAATCTTTTTTTTAGCATCGAAATCCTTATAAAATAATTCAGCTGACGTAAATAGATTATGATAACATCGAAATCCATATAAAATAATTCAGTTGACGTAAATAGATTATGATTTGCTCGTAATCATTTCGGAATTATCATATCTATAAACTTAAACTGTGTTTTTTGAAACCTTAATTTTTTAGAAAGATGGTTTACCCGGACATTAAATAATCTTAAAATATAAGATATCGTAAAATGTGTGAATAAAGCTTTAGTGTCTTGGAATTCGTCAAGTTCAGTTTTCAAAGATGGCCATTTTTTTGTCATTGATAATTTGGAGCAGTTGTTGAACCAAATACTACTGTGTTGTTTGTTATTTACTATCTAAAACCTAGCTTGTAGAATTTTTATTCGTTTCGTTGAAATAGAGTTAACTATACTTTTTACATCACAATTTGCAATACTTTCTCAAGTGGAAAACTACTATGTCTGCGCAATTTTCCCACAAACTATCACCGTAATTTTTTACTTCTTTTCTTAGCAACTTTAGTCACATGATATCGTATGTTCTTAGGTTGTCACATATATCAAATCAGATATTATTACACACACACACCTTACAGAATAAGTGGAAATCGTATGATGGCAGAATTGATATTCCTAGGTCCTCTATTAATCCCTAATGCACTACCAAATTGTTTTACGCTTTGCAATCCTTAATTGTACACTGGTATCTGTGTAAAGAAAAATATTTCCTTCGTTTCCAATTTTAGGTAACAGTTTAAGAGTTGCATAATTGAGTTGACTTGAGGAACTGCGCATGTGTTGCCTCCTCTCTGTTTTGAAATCTCTAGAACTTTTAGCATATTAGTGTCATGATTTTCTATTTAGAACACTCTGTCTATTATAAATTCTTTTCTAACTGTAATATAGTCCACTGGTTAAAAGACCAAAACTAACCGAAACAGAAAAAGATCATTATGTTGGTTGAGGTTATGACGGATCGAGTCACATCCAATGCGTTTCCATGTTAGCAACGATAGATGTTTTAACTGGCAAGAAAAACAAATTTGCATAGACTTCACATTAAAATAATTACCATCTTGAGCTGAGACACAAAAATAGATAGGTAAAGTATGAGATTGGTTACTATAAAAGAATCTGCCTGAGCTTTTGTGGCATATATATACAGGATTCTTGGTGACTAAAGTCTTTTCCTCATGCTCTCTTTTGTCTCTTTTTCATAATATTATTTTAATGGCATAAACCCCATACTTAAACAGTGAGGACATGTTTTCATCTTCATTAATTGGGGATGGCGTAATGTCTTTTTCTAAGAAAAATCAAGAAAAAGAAAAACAGATCTATTTGAGATAATCTATGCCCCCCAGTTTCTAGTGTGATTAGGTAAGAGAACAATCTCTCTTTCTTCCTCCACCTAATAATGCCAGAGACAGGAATGAAAAGCATGAACAGGTTCTAGTGGATCAATAAGATGATTTAAATTGGAACTACTATTTGTCGACAAAAACCCATGTCTAATGGTTATCCTTCGTAGTTCAGCATTGTTGGGTCCTTCAATATCCTACTCGATCATATATCTCTCTCTATCTCTATCTCTCATAAAAATTAAGAAAGAGATAACACTTACGCACATTAAAAAGAAAAACACACACACATTTGGTCGCCCCCACATTTTTTGTACCAGCCCTACTTAGTTGTTAGTACTTCCTTGTCCCCCGGGTTAGCTCAAATGTATTAGAATCACTATAATAAAAAAATGGCTCTAGATTATCAAAGCAAAATGGGAATATGGACCCTAGCATTTGCACCTTGAGTTGAGCCGACCATGTTCTTGTCTCCTCTTTAATTCATCAGTCTCTTCTCTTGCTAACCCATTATCGGGCTTCTTCACTTAGCCATGCATGACGATCCAAATTAACTCAAAGAATTGAATTAGATTTTTTGGTAACTGAAGCAAGAGTTTATTATTTGTAGGAATCTAAAAAAAAAAAATGAGTCCTTATTACCTTAACTTACTTTTGCTTGTTTCTCTTTGGCTATATCCGCACTGAGTCATTAGCTTGCAAAATCTTTGTCTCGTGATAATAATAGGAAATATTCTGGGGATTGACAGAAAGATAGTCATGTCTTAAGCATGATTCGCATTTTAAAAAAAGAAGACAAGCTTTAAAGAAGAGCTTTGACTGGTTTAAAAAGTAGAATCAATTAAGTGAATAACAATAAAGAAAAATCAATATTTATGATTATTCACATTAATTTAATAATGAATTAGGATATAAATCATATATTCTAATTTTATACTCTATTAATAATGATTAAAAGTTATTGATTTAGCAAATTTATTATATATTATGAGTATGATTTAATTATTTTATTAATATATAATTTAAATATTTTGAGTTGAAATGATATGATTTAGATAAATAAATATAAAATTATATAGATATTTTACTCCGTGTAAAATGCAAATTATTATCTAGTTCTAATATTTAAATCGAAATACCAAAGTATAATCTTTCATAAATAAGAATTTTAGAGCATTATTATTGCTGTAGAAAAGAAATATAAGTTTTTATTAATTTTTAATAATAAAATAATTATATAATTAAAATTAAATACAAGAAACTATTATCATTTTGACACATCTTAGACATGCAATATTTTACGTAAAAATATTTTTTAGAAGATTTATATAATATACAAATATCATTTATTTCTCTTCTTTATAACTATTTTCATATTTTAATAGGTAAATATCACATAAAAACCACTGTTAATGGTGTTTTAGAAATTCTAGAAAAATATGTTAGATTACAAAATTATATGTTTGTTCAATCAGTTAAAATATATAAGAAAAAAAATCCTATAAGTACGTCCCAAAAGACAAAAACCAATCAAACACTCGTATTCTTTTTGCACTGTTATTCTTTATTTGCATCTAGCTTTTGTCACTCAAATTGAGGGGTTTTTTTTTGGTTCGTGCGAGAGGAAAGTAAAAGTAAATGTTGGCCTAGTGTTTTATTTTATTTTTTTCTATGAAACTTTCTTATCTTTGACTCCCTCCCTTTTTCTTACGTTCCATCATTTCTTTTACACATTGCTTTCCTATTTATATCAGTTGTTACAACTTATAAAAAGAAAGCTGGGTTCTAATTATAGCCAATCCACCACAAAGATAGAAACAGTGATTTAAAATATAGCGAATGGCTGGTGACCAAAATAAAAAATATAATGGCTTTTGCATTCCATCCCTACAAGGCTACAGTCCGTTGTGAGCATACATGTCACTTCTGATTTGATTGGCCAGTCACTGTGAGAAAAACTAATAATATTTTTTAATTGTTTTATTTCAATATATTTTTAAGAATTATGTTCGGCCGTATGTTTTTAAAAATAAACTTGCCATGGCTATCTTTAGAAATGATATCGTTTCTCTCTATCTTATGATCCATATCAATATATCTTCGTCCAATCCTTGCATGTAACTGGTATACCGTTTAACGCCTGCCAATCTATCTAAGTACAATAACCACGTTGGCAACTAATCTGATAATTATACTGTGACCACTAATTTATCCATATATAAAACATATATAAGAGCTTATGTAACTAATAGATTTTGCTCGGACATATTAGTGAATTCGGCAGATAATTGAATTGGTGTGGGTAGTATTTGTCAGAAAACGTTGGATTTACTACATCTTGGTGAATACGTAGGAGAATAGTTCGAACATTAAACCAAAAATATATGGAGACGAATCCTGCGATGGTATTATAGGCTGGCTTAATGACTGCTTAAAGGAGAACACTCCACAACTGATAAAAGGAGATCTGCCACGTAGGAAAACTGTCTGAACCACCATAAAATGGGAAGATAGAAATGATCCACCATATTCCTAATCCGATTACCAACCAGTAAAAATAGTGGGACAAGTAAGATGAGTAAATCTATCTCATGGGTAAAGTAATGAGATAGCTCTGTAATAAATACCATCTTCAGAGAAGAAAATAAGATGAAAATAAGATTTACTTATTGATTAGTTCCTTCGCTATCATTCACCATATATATATTTGTGGGTACTAGAGGTTATTAATATTGAATAATAAGCATATAAAGCACTTTCTACTATTCTTTATCATTCCAAATCAGTTTGGAAAAAATTGCAGGTGGATAACAAAAAAATAAAAGTAGTTTTTTTATTAAAAATAATAAAATTTATTAAAATAATAAAAGATAAGATATTTTAGTTGACCACAAAAAATTATAATAAGTTAAAATTTTCAGATTTGGATATTATACTCTTGAAATTTATAAATAAATTTAACATATATATATATATATATCTAAATATATAAATAAACTTTAAAACCTAAAATTTTCTCAATCTAACATTATTTTTTACACACAAGAAGTTTTTCTAGTAAAATCATAACTTTCATCCAAATTATTAAAATACACATAAATATTTTGCTTATAATTATGTTAAATTGATGATTTATATTATTTTATAATAATATAAATTTTTGATGTTTTATATAATTACATCATATATTTATGTTGTTAGTTTTTTGTTTAACCGGTTATATATCTAATAATCAATCAATTATAATTAATTTTCAAATACACATATTTTCAAACATTATTCATATAATTCGATTAATAATATTTAAAATAGTAACTGCTCACTTCCAAAGACTCCAACACACTTAACTGTACCATTCCATTTAAACCAATCAAATTGTTATTCAAAAGCTGTCTTGTTAATTAACCGTAAAGTCAGAATCTTCTGAATTTCGAAATTTTCGAAATCCAAAATAAATTTGATATAATATATGGAATTATTTGAAAAAAAATAAAAATTAACCGTAAAGTCTTAGGTAGGTATTTTCTCCACTCGGCTAGTATTGTATACTCGAATATTTGAGAAATCCCCTAAGAAAGAGTTCTAGCACACTTCATTAATTAGAACACCTCATTTACTAGCTACTTCGACCAATAGATAGAAAGTCAGATCTTTGGACATGACTTTTCACGCATTTTATTTAGGGAAAGAAATATTATGTACTGTTCCTTCCATAGATTTTTGATATTGTTTTACATGTGCCATATTAATATTTTTCTAGGGAAGATCCCTACAACTGACAAACCAGCCGGAGTCATTCATATGATCACTTCTCATTTTGCCAAAGGTTAAACACCTACCCTAAACTCAACTAGTATTTTATTCGAATTTTCTATCTCCAAAAATATAAAATATCAACAATTATAATTACTCTTTATATAATCTTTTTTAAAGAAAATTGACTAATGATGATTTATGTTATTCTGTGAATAAATCAGTTGGCAATTTTAGTCTTTGTTAAACCAACACTATATTTTTGGAACAAATGATTTTTTCGAAGAACAAATTCAATCAAGTGTGAAATTTAATTAGATGTGAAATTCAAAAACTCCAATGTTTACGAATTTAAAATTCAACACTTCCCATATACAGCCAAAGAACCTTGGGAAGCTCTTTTGTCCTGCCAACTATAAAAACAGACCCCCACTTAAAGGATCCATAGTTTTTTTTTTTTTTAAGTTTACAAGTATTACTATCTTATTTACTTTTTTTCACTCCAATTCCCGATGAACAGACTAGACAGTCTTGAATTTGTTTGAACCCCATGTTCTGTTCTTGTCCCATGTTAACCATGCGATTGGAAACTTTCACCAATTACTAAGGCGCACTTTGTATGTATAGTGAACTTGAGAGGGAGGCAGCATCAATTTCTTTTATGAAATCAATATGAATATACCATTCTACATTATTTCATTCCATAAATTAGCATTTCAGTTACAACATACATATCAAAACGAGAAGAGATTTGAGTATAGAACATAAAAGAAAATTTTAAGTTCTTTAATGGTGTATTGTTTAAAGGTAAAAAAATTATCAAAAGTCAAACACTAAATGGAATAATATTAATTATATGGAATTAAGAAATTATAAAACTGATAACATTAGATTTTAATAAGAATATTCTAAAATTTATAAATCAATAACAATAAAATCTGAATTTTTTTAACAATCGTTAAAAATCCAACTTCTACTAATCTTTCCTATTGTTTTCAAGTTGTCGAATCATCTATACGTGATCACTTAAATCCATTATTTGCCATGTTTCACCAATAAACAATACAAATATAATATAATTATTCGTAGATTTTAAATATTCGTTTAAATTTTTATCTTTTTTATTCGATCTCTTTGAGATTTTAATTTCGATTCATATTTTGGGTTTTTTTTTTTCTTCAATAAGCTGTTTGCAACATCTTTATCATATTAATGGTATAAAACCTTAATATTCTACCCCTCCCCCAAAAGCCCGTTTAAAATATATCGCATACGAAGTTTAATCTTTAATCTTTTAATTTTTGTTTTGAAATATCACACATCTAGCAGCAGTGGACAACACTATACGACTTAAATGTTTGCTTATATAAAGACTGAAAGGACCCCTTCTTGGTTCCCGTATCTCCTTGCAATACTCAACTTATTTCTTCTGTCATCAACCAAATACTAACAAGAAGAGTGAATTATTAGAAATGGCAGTGAGTTGGGTAACAACATCCCCAGAGGAAGAGAACACACCAAAACTAAACCTTGGAAATATTCAGACGCCGTTAGTCTTCAACCCTTCAATGCTCAACCTCCAACCCAATATCCCTAACCAGTTCATTTGGCCTGACGACGAGAAACCTTGCATCGAAGCTCCCGAGCTTGACGTTCCCCTCATCGATCTTCAAAGCTTTCTCTCCAATAAAGACTCGGCTTCTTCTTCCTCCTCCACTTTAGAAGCTTCCAGGCTCATCGCCGAGGCCTGTAGCAAGCACGGCTTCTTCCTCGTGGTCAACCACGGCATCAGCGAGCAGCTTACATCTGACGCTCATGAATACATGTCCCGCTTCTTCGATATGCCTCTCTCCGAAAAACAGAGGGTTCAGAGAAAATCCGGCGAGAGTTGTGGCTACGCGAGCAGTTTCACCGGCCGCTTCTCCACCAAGCTTCCATGGAAGGAAACCCTTTCTTTCCGGTTTTGCGACGACAAGAGCCGCCCAAAAACAGTTCAAGATTACTTCTGCGATGCCTTGGGACATGAGTTTGAGCCATTTGGGTAAAAGTTAAAACAGAGCATTAAACTATAAGAGAGAGAGAAAAACAAAAACAAAAAAAATCAAATCTTTAACATGTCGTTTGTCCCTTTCCTCCTCTGCTTTTTGTCCTTTGAAAGAAAGTTTTATAAAGAAACAGTGCAAGAACCGGTTTTTTTCTATACCAAACAGGTACGACCACTAAACCGTAACACTAGAAGACTAATGTTATTGTTGGTTTGTGGTTGCAGGAAGGTGTATCAAGAGTACTGTGAGGCAATGAGTTCCTTGTCACTGAAGATCATGGAGCTTCTAGGGCTAAGTTTAGGCGTATCCGGAGACTACTTTAGGTCTTTTTTCGAAGACAATGATTCCATAATGAGACTGAATTACTACCCTCCATGTCAAAAACCGGATCTTACATTAGGAACAGGACCTCATTGTGATCCAACTTCTCTTACCATCCTTCACCAAGACCATGTTAATGGCCTTCAAGTCTATGTCGATAACCAATGGCGCTCCATTCGTCCCAACCCCAAGGCTTTTGTGGTCAATATCGGCGATACTTTCATGGTAACAAATCTTAAATAAAATCCTACTTTTTCGTTAGAAAGACGCAACCGTTGGCTAGGTTCCGGCATATTCTAAACCGGGCTTAATCTCGATTTTGTAGGCTCTATCGAACAATAGATACAAGAGCTGCTTGCATCGGGCGGTGGTGAACAGCGAGAGCGAGAGGAAATCACTTGCTTTCTTCTTGTGTCCGAAAAAAGACAGAGTAGTGAAGCCACCAAAAGAGCTTTTGGACAGCATCACACCAAGGAGATACCCTGACTTCACGTGGTGTATGCTGCTTGAGTTCACTCAGAAACACTATAGGGCAGACATGAACACTCTCCAGGCCTTTTCAGATTGGCTCACCAAAAAACACATCTAATAAATATAAATAATATGTATGTCTTTCTTTTGCTAGCTACTATGTAATTTATATTTAATGTATATGGTAAGAAATAAATAACACACCCTTAGCATTTCATTTCTAAAATGGATCCGTTATGTCAAAAAAAAAAAAATGGATCCGTTAAACTACGCTAACAAATGAAAAGGATAGCATGTTTGGGGAAGCGTGAAGGAGAATTAATACAAAAACCGTCAACACATCAAATGTCTACGACAAATGAGTACAAATTAAGGTTAAAGAGAAACTAAGTGCATCATGCATCATCTTGGAGCTTCATCAGAAACGAAACAAAACAAAACATATGGGCCACCATAACCTAACTAAAATGCTTTCTTTCTCACAACTATAAATTAAGGCTCCCAACTTCGAAGTGATAGTTGGATTTGCATTCTCTAATCTCTAATTAAAATTAAGTAATCGCATTTGTTTACTTTCATCCATTTGATAAATAGTCCACGCAGAACAACATGTGTAAGCTTTTTTTTTGTTGTTGGATCCCTAAGAAATAAACACTTATACATCGATGTAGCATGTTGTTTATTTACGGTCGCCGCTAATCAGAACAATTTTGACCAGCTTTTACATGTGTTTGTCCATATTTTAACAAATTGGATAGATCTACATGTTCTTACTTCTTAGCCTTTTAGGGAATTACATGCATTAGCTTCGCATTTTTCCATAAATTCCTCTTAGTCCAGTGATCATTGAAAGCAATTTTTTTCTAAAAAAGTTTGAAAACAAGGCGAAAAAGTGATTATGATGTGGAGAGACATAACCATGTCCTAGGAAATCTTGACTTTTATTTCAATGTTTTCACCAGCTGATCTTTTAAAAAGTTATAGTAAAGATATCTAAGAGAAGTTACTTTCATACGAAATACGAAATACAAATTAGGTCCATCAAACAGTTGCTTTACTGAGAATATATCAACAATTGTTTGCCGGTCAGGTTCGAATTTTGCGCGGGCCTCCCCGAACATGTTACATGGTAAACTCTGGTATATATTTACAGACTTTTCATAAATCTGGATGCTGCGGTTCTGAAAAGAATAGCATTTTGCATTATCATGTTAGGTTAATCTGCATAAAGCCATAAACCTATAAAGGTTAGAAAGAACGTGACGCTACTCAGTACTCAAGAGAATTGAAGTTTCTTCAAAACAGAAATTGAGAAGAACAAAATAAAGGAAAAAGCAGACAAAATAAAATAAAAAATGGAAAGAAGCAAAAAGGCAACACCATTTCAATGATTCAAAGTAGGGCGGATCCATGTTGCTCTATCTGTTCAAATCCATTCACTTAATGGATTAGCTTTCCTCTGCTTTGTCTTCTTCTCCAGCTCACCCCATTTTTTTTAAAGAGAAACAAAACAAAATCTCGTATATAAAAAATTGTTTAATTGAAATGGACGTATGATCCTGATTGGATTCTCATGACATAAATTTTAATGTTCGAATATCATATATCTTTTATTAGGTAATGAGTAAGTTAATAGTTGATTAGGATTAGTTAGCATTAACAGTTATTTTGTTAGCATTAACAGTTAGATGGCAAATGAAACCCATGCATCGATAAGGTAAAGTGCAAGCTACAGGAGAGTATAAGTAGAATATTGCTTTTACACAAGGATCCTTGGTCATACTCTCTTACTCGTCAATAGTAGTTAAAAGTATCAGAAAACAAAATACTACGAGGCTACAGCTTTGTGTCCACATCACTACATCATTAATATAATATCTGACGAACTCTCAGCATATTTTAATTTTTAACAAAATAGTTCTAACAACTAATATATGTCGGAAATTCCTAAGAAATGGTGATTTTTGATGGATAACCAATGATTTCTATTATCAGAAATAACCTTTTTTCTTATAATTCATGTCTAATGACCAGTTCACAAAATGAACATCAAATAGTAGATGGAAAACAGAGTAACTATTGGAGATGTATATTTTTGCTTAATTGAGATTTATTATGGGCTTCTAACTTAAATCAATTAGTAAGAACTGGAGTAACCATAGTCATTTATATATTAGTTAATTAATTTTTATATTTCTGATGTGAAATTTTATATCAATAACATCCTCCTTCATATGAGGTCTAAATGTGGGAATTACACCTAAAATTTTACCCAACATTGCAATCAATTATGGTAACATCTTTATTTTTACTAATTAGATCATATTATTTTATGTACTGATATCAATATTAAATATGATTTTTATTATAAAATTAATTGATAATGAATAAATTGACCATAAATTATATACTAGTTAATTAATTTTTATATTTTCGAAGAACTTTACACCATTAAAAATTTTCACATTTGTATTTGTTTATAAAGCTTTTCAAAATCCATTATATTTGACGATTAATCTTCCAAAATCATTGGTTGGAAAGGTGAAAGATTATTTTCAGATGATAATCTAGTGACAACTGAAACACTAATAAAATCGGATAATTATATATTAGAATCTCTAAAACATTGTAATTCTAATACCCACATGCAAGATGAATAGACACGATTTAGTGTAGAGATAATAAAACCCGTTTAAGTAAGAATGTTAACTTTGAGAAAAATTCAAAACAAGTACCACTCATCTACGAAGTCGATCGAAAGCACTAGATATCACCCTTTTAGCCTGTTACAAAGTCTTAACTCCCAAAAATATATCACTGTTGAAAGACGTGTTCATTAGGGTAATATATCCTAAACAAGTTTGTAATTCCATACACCTTATCACTAATCATGTAGAAATGATTTGTCATAAATATAAATATATAAATGAGATATATATCCAAATAAAATCTCATTTATGTAATTAACTAAAAACGAAAATAATATTAAATATTAAACTAAATAATATAATACATCAATTATTTTTATAAATTTTAAAATCAAATTTTGGTAAACACACATAAAATAACATAAAAATGGATTTTGTATC
>KE154586.1:493138-527911 GCA_000411075.1 Sisymbrium irio | reverse complement strand
GAGGAAAGGACCGGGAGCGTCGCCGGAGCCGGCGCCAAGATTGCTCGTGACGGCATACGGATTTAACTAACCGAAGCTGAACCATAAACTGAAGCAAATGGTCGGAACTTTTATGTCTCTCCGTCTGATTTTTGACTGTTTTTTTTTAGCTTTTCAGATTAAAAAATAATCGGAGAGAGAGAAAAAAGGTAAGCTGTTTTGGAAAATGGAAATTTTCGGGGGACATCGTTATTAATCTTTTCCAGCATTTAATTTGATTAATTAATTAAGATTCATTACATCTTGGTTTACGTACTATTCTACATGGTCCAACCGAGAGAAACCAGACAGAAAGGAAAAGTTACTGAACAAGTTTCTCTAGATTTTAATGCAATTTGGTTTACTTGATCTACCATACCCGGATCGAAAAAAAACCGAACCGGGTTAGGCTGTTGGCTTTTTGCATCACGCGAAGATTTAATGCTCAACTGTTGCGTCGCTTTTGATGGACATTAAATAATTTTTTTAGTAACGTGTTCGTATGTGAATTGACGCGACGTATTGAGGTACTCACGTGCGGGAGGCCGTGGTGGTAATCAAAGATCACCATGTGGAATTGTCTAATTAGCAGTTTACTTAACTTAATTAATTACTTAAACATAGTGAAAACGGCACGCAACTTTATTGTATATTAGAAAACGGACCGACTTCTTTAGAAACCACACGGAAGCTGCTGTTTTTTTTTTTTTTCCAGTTTTCGTCTAATTCGACAATTGTGGATTAGGTGTTTATTTTACTTTTTCCTTTTGTTTACTGAAAGTCAACCCCTTTTTATAGTCAACTTTATGAGTCGAAAACAAAACACGTCTTCTTGTTAACTCTCCCAACGTATCTTTCTTCTTTCCTTAGTAAACCTCCACAGTAAAGGAAACACTAATAAAGGAAACACTACTACATTACAAAATGGAAAAACTTGATTGCACTATTAACATCATTCTCTATATATAGACCACAGTAGAATGATAGATGGAACACACACACACAAATCTTGAATTACGAACTAGAAGAAGAAGAAGAAGAAGAAATTATAAGAGAAGATGACTAATGCCAATGAAACAGAAGCGTTACTTTGCGCGGGAGGCTGTGGACTTTACGGCACCCGAAAGAACAACAATCTTTGCTCCCTCTGCTATAAACAGAGTCTTATTGAACAATTGGTCGCTCTTAGATTCGAACCAAAGACCGAGCCATCAACGGTTTGCCCTCCCACGAGAAGTCCAGTTGCTGCAGAAGAACCAGTAAAAAAACGGAGATGCGGGAAGTGTCAGAGGAAAGTAGGGATGACAGGATTCAACTGCAGATGCGGACAAGTGTTTTGCGGGTCGCATCGGTATCCTGAGGAACATAATTGTCCTTGCGACTACAAACAATCAGGACGGATCGCATTGGCCACACAATTACCTTTGATCAGAACCGACAAGTTGCATAGGATCTAGTCATTATTTTTTTAGTCTTAGATCTTGAATGTAAATTTTGCTGTTCTTTAATCTCTATATGGTTAATACATGCTTTTCCTTTTGCCGAAAACCCCCTGATTCCAAGCAAAATGATCCAAATCAAGAATTATTAAGAAACTAAGATCATATGGCATATATAAGAGGCTGAGATATCAATAATCAATCAGCAAGTGATATGATTAAGGATATTAAGTAGCATAGACCTTTTCCTAGAGGCAAAGCAACTGAATTATTATTTTTGAAGATGTGAACTTGTAACAATGCAGAATAGCTACAGAATGCAAAAGTAAAACTTAACCGCAACCAAGTATTGAAAGAGAAAGCTAACGAAGGCCTGTGAGTGTCTTGTTCGATAGAATGACTCCTTCACGAAAGGGGTCTTTTCGTGAGATTGATTGGTTTGTCTTGAATCAGGGAGTTGCTTTTGCTACTCCATGTACAGTTACAGAAGCTTTGCTGATTTTAATAATTCCCACCACTATTGACTTTGTTTCTTGAAGCTCAAATCTACATCTTCATTCATCTGCACCAAACCGAACACTCAACACTAGCCACTTAGAGGAAGCCCTTATATCCCAAAGAATTCAGGTTTCAAAACTTACCGATTTAGCAACTTCTTTGGCTTTATCCTCATTGAACCCAAGCGTCTCTAAAATTTGGCGGCCTGCTGAATCCTTTTGAGACCAAATCCCCAGGAGCAAGTACGCTGTGGTTAGTTCCCCATCGACACCTGTGACCAAACAGTTTCAGTTGGCTATAACGGCTGGGAAACAGAAGGAACTACTAAATATTAAGATGCCTTAGTTATGCACACCAGATTTCTTCTTCTCATCAATGGCCCAGTCAATGACCTTTCGGGCCGGTTCAGTTAGAGGAGGATGCTCTGGGCTGAAAAAGTACATGTCTGATTTCCCCAGCAGGTTTAGCGTCTCATCTCGCACCTTAAACAGTGTGACTCCATTCGCTCTCAGGAACTTGGCAGCTGTGCTAGTGCCTGAAATGAAAACGGAGAATAACAAGTATGACAAACGTCACTTCGCACACATAATCCGAAACGATTTCCCATCAGTACCTTTTCAATAACAGAAAGAAAGTTAAGGGAAGCTAAACAAGACAAACAATAAAACTGTCATTCTGATCATTCTACCCAATCCTCTCATATCCCTTGTTTTTCATCACGGTCAAACAGCACAAGCATTCCACAATTAAATCTAAAGTTCCCTCTTTTCATATCTCATCCTCACATGTATTCGTTTTCTCGGAAACCTTTGCTTAGGAACAAACAAGCCTTTGCTTAATAAAGCTACGCTCGGAATCAGTTAAGCTACTGCGTTGAAACACAAAAGGACACAGATTCCTCTAGTTCACCAGCATTATCTTATACAGATATCTCAAAACTAAAAATGTAAGACATTTCAGTCTCAGTTTAATTTTCCTCTGTCAAACCAATATTAAGCATTTCCACAACTAAACACACAGCGAAACTCTCATCAAACACGAACAAAGAATCAATCATAACAAGACTTGCTAATACATCAAAACAAAACGTAAGCTTTCAACCGCAACAAGCATAAAGATCCACTCAGAAACCCACAATCTAAACTAGAAGACGAGGCAACATCAAAAGCTGAAGAAGCCTAAAGCAAATAGAAGTCTCAGAACCACAAACCTTCGACTAAAATACCCATGAGAATGGCTTCGGTGCCGGTACTTGGATACTTGAGTTTCCTGGCCTCAAGTTCCCCCATTGCAAGTGATTTAATCGCCCTCGCCGACCATCTAAATATCAAACGGATAAACCTCTTAAAGCAACACGAAACCTCAAAAGAGTTACCAAAAAAAAGAAAGCTTTTTTATAATCACAAGCTGGATAATAGGGTGAGACTCACTTTGGGAGCTTATCCGAAGAACCATTATCCGGTTGCCTGCAAAAATATCCAACCTAACAACCCCTAAGCGAACAAAAAGGAAAATTACCCAGAAACTATAAAATGGGTATCGAATAGAAAAAACTCACGCAGTTGGGACGCTAAAGACTGTGCTTGCCGATGTCAAGCACCGGTGCTTGGAAACGAAGCAGCGGCGAGACGGTTGTGTCACCAGAAGCTTCTTACCTAACAGAGAAGTAAGAGGAATCGGAGAAGAAGACGAAGACGGAGATCCATTCTGTCTCGAAACAAAGATCCGAGGATTCGAGAGCTTCAAAGGGATAAAGGAGAGCGTGTACGATGCCATTTTTCGCTCCAACACGCAAAGCCTTTGTTTCGGGTGAGCTCAGCGATTATCACTCAGCTACTTGTTTTTTGCACATTAACCCCCAAATCTATACATAATTTCCATTTTCAATCCAGGACTTTTTTTAACATTTCAATTAGAAGCACATACTTTTTTTTAATCCAGATTCTGTGCAGAATAGCCAAAGTAAAAAATGAAATAAAAAGTGGAAAAATAGCTCTCAATCTCAAAGACCAAGCGAAACAAGATCCTACCTCACCGTGGACGACAAAAATCTACAAGTGAGAGTTTATAATTGGTTTATCAATCGATTAAGAATCAATAGTATATATATAACTCGTGTAGTTTTCTCTGCACTGAAATTTCAAAACCAAGTCAAGATGATGAGCTATTCCTTTTCCTGCCTTCCATGTCTCTTCTTATGAGCTCCAACACCATTTCGTTCCATGTATCAACTGGTCCTGGCATGCACCAATGCAAGCAGTCCTGAGGCGGAGGTCGTCCATCCGGTCCCCTTTTGGTGATCTTGTTTGGGTCGGGACTCCTGTACGGACCAGGGTGACCATCATGGCGATACCCGAAGGCTTCTGTAATATCCATCAGCTTTAACCTAAGCTTCAGGTTATCCGCCACTCCATCCACTGCTCGGTTAAACCCCGTCGCTTGCTTCTCGTGCATTATCTCCGTGAACCCGTTTTTCACTAGCTTCCCGGGAAGGATGGGTTCTTCTTTCCCGGTGCATGAGCCTCCTGTGTTCCAAGCACCACCCTCGTAGTGATCAGGTGACCATGTTCTCACGATGGTCAAACCGGTGTAGTTCGGGTGTGTAGCCATGGACTTTAGGATTGTTTCAACTGATATTCCGAATGCTTCCACGTTATTGACTTTCATGGGTTTTGATTTGTCTGGCCACCACAACTGGCCTCCAACGATCTCGTCCTTTAATATGTAGACAGACTGCTTCGCAAACCAGTGCCCTGATGACAGGACAACCACGTCGAACTTCGGAAGAGCTTCTATTATGCGCTCATCAGGAAGGTCCAGGTTTAGTTTGGTGACACCTTCAGGAGCATAATCGAATTTTTCGTTGAACTGATGGACGAGCCAAGATGACCAAATACGAGCAATCATTACTGATGATGACTTAAAAAACCATCTCTGCATCTTTCGGCTCCCACGATTTACCGGTGTTTCAACCTGAAACCAGTAATCTACGTTAGTATATTACATACAATTTCCTATAGATTAAAGCGACATACTAGATCCTTTACACATGTTTTCACCATTAATTAAACCTTTCGAGACAGATAATGTGACCCCAAGAAGAAGAATTACTTGCCTGCCAAAGAAGGCACAGCATGGACTCCATCTGGTTACGAGCTACTGAATCTCCTATAAAGGCCAGTGTCTTGCCTTTCATTAGCTCAAGAAATTTCCTGGCATCAAACCGAGGAAGGTCACACTGAGATGGTTTCCATCTCCAGTTCTCGTATCCCTTGTCAGGTCTTCCATTGCCCTGGCAGTTCTGCATCTGCGTCAGGACGGGGCAAGTGTTGTTCGAGTACACAGGTCCCCCCGGATCATAAAACCAGCTACCTTGATACAAATCACACTCTACAAGCAATCAAAGGTTGGAGTGAGTAACAAATTAATAACAGAATTAGAAAACAGGGAGCACCTAAAATCCTGAGAAGCAAGGAACTTAAGTCTAACTATCAAGTAAACTTGACAGAAGTGAAACAGACATGAACAAAGCTACGAAATTGCTCTTCTCATTCCAATTCACCAAAACAGAGAGGACTCTCAAGTCTCAACCAAATGCCCAAACAAAGCCTACAAAACCCACCTCCTAAAATAATATATGCAAATACGTTTTTTCAACCCCAGCCCTCACTAACTGCCCTCTCACCAACAACTCTAATCATCTGCGTTCAATCCTAAGGCTTGATACAGTAGACAAATAGCTAATCACTTGTTCAAAGCTTATCAGAAAATTAAGCGACTTGCCATAGAAGTGCATTACTAAATGTACAGCATTCCCTTGCTAGTTTAATACTCCATAACATGTTCCAAACAAGACAAAGCTACGTGAATGGATACTAGCGTGTTTAAGAGAACAACACCTGTTTCTGCTGAAGAAGTCTCAGAATCATCATCTGGAGGAGATGATACAACACTAGGAGTGTCTCCAGCCTTGGAAACATTGGTTTCACCTTCACCTGATCCAACACTAGGAGTGTCTCGAGACTTGGAAACGTTGGTTTCACCTTCACCCGATCCAACATCAGTCTTCTTCTCATCCGTATCCAAAGGAACCGTATCCTCTTTCAAAGGAACCGTATCCTCTTTCTCGTGCACCAAAGGTTTCTCTACCGTCCTATCACTCTCGATCCCCGGCGGTGGTACGTCTGTGGTAACAACAACATCGGGTGAGGCTGAGCTAGTAGACTGAGAAGTCAGATTTCGATCCGTAGTATCAACATCGCTACCCGTGTAAAGACCTTTTACGGTATGGTTGGTCAAAGACAAAGGGGTTTGAACTTGTTCAGGAGTCCCATTACCATAGAAGATGCCACTAACTGAGGAACTGAGTGGATAAGAAAAACGAAGCAAGAATCCGAAAACAAAGAAGGATGCTAGTCCCACTATAGCAATCGCAATGGTAGACACCTTCCGAGGAAAACCAGAAACAAATATAGAAACTTTAGGAGAACCCAAAGCCATGCCTTTCCCTTTTTGCAAAATCTTCCACTGAAACTACTATTAGTGGATGGATTTGTTGGTTCAGATTCTTCTTCAGGATCGGAATCTGGAACAAGAATACAAATCAACGATCTAAATCAAAACTTCATAAGAATCCAAACTCAGATTCAGCAGTGAGCATACACGCATTCACCATCAGATCAAACATGCAAAACTAACAAAGGTAAAGAAAAGAAGGAGAATCTATTAACCTTTGAAGTGAAAACCTCAGGAGGATTTGCGCCAGAGACGAGGAATCATGTTATGGTTTGTCGTCTTGTACGTATAGCTCAGGGAGAAAGCAAAATAGTGATTGATAACAAGAGGGAAGATTTGCGATAATCGAGTTAACAAATATGTTAGTTTATTTAGTTTAACGATGTTAATTAATTTAAACGGATTTAGTGTACAAATTAATCTATTGTTTTCTTCTTCCGGTGTGCAATCAATGCCGTCTGCGATCTCATCATCAATTCGAGACGGCGCGTAGACGGCCACGCGACAAGGGAATATGTCAAATTTACCAAAGTACCCTTTGTTGCTACCAAAGTCCACGGTCAACACCACACGCGTAGATTTCGATTTGTGATACATTTTTTTGACAACCTTCATGTTCATCTCAAATTATTCGCTAAAAACTTTGAAAATTGGTGTCCGTAGAGTATTTTGTCCAACGATGATTGTAGAAATGTAGAATTTGTGATCAGAGTCAATCTAGAAGAAACATATAACTTGTCACCCAATGCAGAAAAGAAAAACATCTACTGAAGAAGATATATTACACATTTACGCGCTTAAAAGGTTGGAGCAAAACGACTACTTGAGTAAAATCAAATCGTTTAAACGTTACGTTGTTTGCTTCTATATTTTCAAGTGGACGTAGATGTGTGTCGTGTGTCGACGTATTGACTATTACTGATATAATAATTAATAAGCACATGCATTGACATGCCACATGTTTGGTTGATTATGAAATACCAAGCCTCCTAATCGGGATTGCAAACACAGGGTATGATTTTAATTGAACTACAAATTAAGATATCGTGTTGTTATAACTGATCATACCACAAATAGAGAATATCAAGAAGTTTGAAAAAATAAGCAGCAATCTAATGGTAATGAATAACTAAGTAACTAGTAAACTATAACTAAGTAACTAGTCATACACGTTCTATTAGTTTTTTATTTATTTAAAAGATTAAAACTATTGTACCTTTTTTGTTGGAAACTTTTAGAGAAACTTAATTTTGTTCTCGGAAACAAGTTGTTCGTAATCGTTTTCTTCAATTATTTAATCGGGGACCAAATTCTTTTTTTTTTTTTTTTGCAAAATTAAGACATTGTCTACCACTCTAAAAAACATTAAATTCGACTAGTTGAGAGCTATCAAGAACAGCTCTCAATTGATTAAGAATGTTCCTTTATCTTAATCAATTTTACAGATTTAAAATATATAAAAAGAGCTACCAAGAACAGAGTTTTTGGTTGGAATTGTTTATAGAGTTAAACATCACTCAAACCCCAAAGTCAAAAACTCTAAAGTCTTCTTTCCACTTTTATTCCAAAGACAGAGAGATCAATATTCTTAATTGATTTTCTGACTTTAGACTTCGAGCTCTAGCGAGAGAGAGAGATTTGCCTAAAAATAAAAAGTTGAAGGCTTAAACAAAAGGAAACGAGAAATGAGATTTGGGGAAGAGTTTGTGTCTAAGATGATCCCAGAATGGCAAGAGGCTTACATAGATTACGCTTACCTCAAAACCATTCTTCAAGACATCCAAAATTCCCGCAAGATTTCACCTCCCAACAGCCAAAAAAAACCTTCCTTCGCACGCAACCTAACCAGACGGTACAACCGCGACGCCTCCTTCTCTGAGAATAACGACATTGTGGTCAACACTGTGACTCAACCGGACGACAAGCTAGAGACGACTTACGAGACAGCGTTTCTGAAGGCGGGAGAACCAGGTGGAGACTCTGAGGTTGTCTTCTTTAGAACCCTAGATCGAGAATTCAACAAAGTGAATAGCTTTTACATGTCGAAAGTGGTGAAAGCGAGGAACGAGGCTCTGGCTCTGACCAAACAGATGGAGGCTTTAATTGCTTTCAGAGTCAGAGTTACGGAGAAGAAACATTCTCTCTCTGATTCAGTCTCAGTAGACATCAATACCTTAACTTCTCAGATTGGATCATCCTCCAAGTCTAAAGAACACAGTGAGTTTCACTGATTACTTTTTAGGTCTAATTTTGGCATGTGAGTTTGAATCTTTATGCTTTTGATCAATCAGAAGTGGCACTACGTGATCTTATGAGAAACGAGGAAGCAGCGAGTGAGAGTAGTATCCTTGAGCGCATCAAGATGAATAAAACACGTGAAACTCCACTGTCCGCCATAAAAACCATCCTCAAGGTTCATAAGCAGGAAGAGCTTAAATTCACAAGAGAGAATCTCAAGAAAGTCGAGGAGCTACTTCAAATAGCGTTCATCGAGTTCTATCAGAAACTTGGACATCTCAAGAATTATAGCTTCTTGAACACTTCGGCGATTTCCAAGATCTTGAAGAAGTATGATAAGGTGTTCTTTCTACTCAAAATCTACCAAATTCCCCGCTTTTAGGTTGAAGTTATCTGTTTGTTTTTAAGTAATTTGGTGGACTTTATAAACTGTATGTCTAGATTTTATATTACCTAGTTGACCATTTCGGAATTTTAAATTACTAGATAGTTTGTAAACTTAATCATAATTCTTTCTTGTTTTGGTCAGCTTAATACTTTATAAAATTAAAAAATAAATTACTATTGGATTTTCGTTAACTACATGCATTTACAACTTTTAAGTATATGTAACGATTGGTATGCCCTACTATTTTAGATAGCCGGAAGAAATGCTGCGAAACTGTACATGGAAATGGTGGATAGCTCTTACCTCACTAGCTCCGATGAAGTAAGCAGATTTTTATGAACACACGTCCCTATCTACGAGAGCAAACCTTAACTTGAAGCTTTCAACAACTTCAGGTTCATAATCTGATGCTAAGAATTGAATCTACTTTGATTGAACATTTCTGCAATTCAAACCGGAGACAAGGGATGAACCTCTTAAGACCAAAAACGAACAAAGAACGTCATCGCATCACATTTTCCACCGGTATATGACAACACTGTTATGTCCAATCTTTGATTTGTGTGTCGAGGAGTAATTCATCATTTTGTTATGTTTTTATTTCCTCTGTTTCTTTAGGCTTCTTCTTCGGCTGCGCTATTTCTCTCATTGTAGCTCTTGCTTTGATCATTCATGCCCGTAATATCATGGGCACACCGGGACAAAGAACTTACATGGAAACAATGTTCCCTCTTTACAGGTATACACTAAAAAAATCTACACATACAAACCAAACTCTCTCTATATCTTTTGTGTAACTTTCTTGTGATGATCTTGAGATATATATACAATTCATCTGCAGGTTCTTCGGGTTTGTATTTTTGCACGTGATTATGTACGCTGCTAATATCTACTTCTGGAGGATATACCGTGTGAACTACTCCTTCATCTTTGGATTCAAACAAGGCACTGAACTTGGTTACAGACATGTTCTACTTCTGAGCTTTGGTCTTGGTACACTTTCTTTGTGCGGTGTCTTATTAAACCTTGATATGGAAATGGATTCTCAAACAAAAGACTACAGAACATTCACTGAACTCATTCCCCTCTTTCTCCTCGCCGTAAGTTGCTTCTCTCTATCTCTCTCATTGCACTTTACAACTCAATCCTTTTGTGTTTGGTGAGATTGGTTTCCTCTTGATAATGCAGCTAGTGATCGCCATTACTCTATGCCCATTTAACATTTTGTATCGTTCAAGCCGATTCTTCTTCCTCGCGGTTCTGTTCCGATGCATAGCTGCACCATTTTACACGGTACCAACTACATCCTCTGCTACACTCATTTGAACAAAAGCATTGGCAAAATGTAATGGACGTCTTGCATTTCTGGCAGGTGAATCTTCCGGATTTTTTCTTAGCAGATCAACTAACAAGCCAGGTTCAAGCACTGAGGAGCCTAGAGTTCTACATATGCTACTATGGATTCGGAGATTTCAGACACAGGCGACGAAACACCTGCAGATCAAATGATGTATTCACAACATTCTACTTCATTGTAGCCGTTATACCTTACTGGTTACGATTTCTTCAGTGCATCCGACGAATAGTCGAAGACAAAGATCTGAGTCATGGGTACAATGCCATCAAGTATCTCTTGACCATCGTCGCTGCTTGTTTTAGAACAGCTTACACTCTTAACAGAGGAACAACCTGGAACATCACAGCTTGGGTTTTCTCAGGAGTTGCAACGCTCTACGCAACTTACTGGGACATTTTTGTTGACTGGGGATTGCTTCAAAGAGGATGTAAGAACAGTTTCTTGAGAGACAAGCTTCTTGTTCCTCACAAAACCGTGTACTACGCTGCAATGGTAAGGAATAAAAAAACAGCAATATACTCTATTTGTTGTTTTCTTTTTACATTATGGTTCATGTTCCTTCATCATCGTCTTGACAGGTCTTGAATGTTTTATTGAGGTTAGTGTGGTTGCAAACAGTTTTGGATCTGAAATTCTCTTTCTTGCATAGAGAAACTCTTATCGCGCTTCTGGCTTGCCTTGAGATCATACGCAGAGGTATATGGAACTTTTTCAGGTAAGCTCCGAGACTGAGAAATGTTGTTTCCATGGATACAACATAATTAAATGTTTTTGAGAAGTTTTGTTGGTTTTGTTGATTAGGTTGGAAAATGAGCATTTAAACAATGTTGGGAAGTTCAGGGCATTCAAATCTGTTCCCTTACCGTTCAACTACCAAGAAGATAGATCAAATCAAGACAATTAGCTGAACACAATGTGTATAAATGGATCTATACATGGTAGATATATGATATATCCATTTCTTAATTATTCAATAAACAGTTATCAGTTTCCATATATGATGTCGCTTCTGTAAGAAATCCACTATAAAGTGAAATATTGATAGCTTTCCTTCGTCATCTGGAGTGATTTGTATGTAGATTTGTTTTTGTTATAAGCATATTGATTTTATCTTTTTTATTTTTTTGCTCGCAAGTCGCAAATAGGCCATCGTTTTCTATTTTTTTTTGGTAAAGGATCGGGAGTAGACTCCCGTATTTATTAAGAATTAAAAAAGTTACAATCGCACATGTATAGGGCGTGAGATGCCCTCCACATCCTCCTTCCAAATTGCATCAAGAACATTAGGAACAAAATCAAAAGTAAACAAATCTAAAGGCATGCATTCTCTAACCTATCATCAAGACAGTTAACTTCCCTATACATATGAGTAACCTGAACAATCCGGTCCCTCGATAAGAAGCCATAACATATACGTATTAGGGAAGATAATGGGTGAGACTCGTAGATTCCATTCTTAAGAAACCCCACTACCAATTCTGAATCAATCTCCAATTCCACTCTCTGGACTTGCTTCTCCCAGACGATCACAAGTCCGTAATAGACACTCCAGAGTTCTGCTAATGGTGCAGAGCATTGGCCGAGGCCATCTTTTTCTTTGGTTTAGCCTATTAATATCTTATTTTCAATTATTCATTTGATATTTTCTTTCATCCAAAAAATGTGGATTCTCTTTAACACTCATTAAATTTAACAATAACCAATTGAAAAATGCAGAGAAAAAGTGAGTTATATTATTGAGAATGACGTCAAAGGTTTTAAGTTTAAGATCCTCTCAGAATGATATAGCCTTTGGTTAAAGTTGATGAATAAGGTAATATATGCTGAACAGCTGAAGCACTAAATGAATTAACACAATAATCCAAAATAAATTATGTAATGCCTTCATTGGAAGATTAAACACACGAGTTGAAGCTTAATCGTCTTATTTTCAACCATTTGAACAATCAATCACAGGGTATTTGTGATGAACAATCAATGTAAAACACGTTTACTTATGTGTTCAATACACACACAAAAAGAGAGAGAGATATGTTCATTCAGGCTTATGTATGCATATAAAATATATTAAAGCCCAACCAATGAAACGAACACGTAGAACTGCGATTTAGCACCTGCGGACAACAACCTTGATCTACACAAGCATACACATGTGTAAACTATATACAGTAATTCGTCATTCGTTAGAAAAGTACTGTACTGTATATTATACTGAGTGCACCTGTTTTGGGCCTCACTGAAACTCTTCAAGAAAAGCCCAAATTACCGATACCGGTTCGGTTCGAAATTTCTAGAAACCGAAATAACCTGGATAAACGGCTGCTCATCTTATAAAATATAAACCCTCGTGGTTCTAGGCTTCTAGGGTTTTAACATTCTTCAGAACAAGTAGCCGTTTCGATTCCAAGGGGTTTATCGACGTCTTGCGGCAGAAGAAATGGGTTTTTGGGGTTAGTTTCTCTGTTCGATCACTACCATATGATCTGCTCTGATTCTGACTTCTGATTCTGACTTCTGATTGTGTGTTTCGTTTCTTTGAATTTTGCAGGACTTGAAGTGAAACCTGGAAAGCCTCAAGCTTATCATCCAAAAAATGAAGAAGGGAAGCTTCACCTAACTCAGGTATAAGAAGACGTATTAGGAAACTGATTGTATCTTTTGTGTATATAGCTCGTTGAGACTAAGCTGAGAGTAGAGTGTGTTGATGTTTGTATGTTATATTGCTTTTTTGCTACCATTCAGGCAACTCTAGGCGCAGGTTCGGGCAAAGACAAGAGTGTGATTCAGTGCTCGATAGGAGGAAAGCCACCTATTTACTTGTGTTCATTGTTGCCGAACAAAACTGAATGTTGTCCTCTGAACCTTGAGTTTGAAGATGATGACGAGCTTGTTGAGTTCTCGGTGACTGGTGACAAAAGCATCCACCTTTCTGGATTCTTGGAGTCTTATGATGAGCAAGAATATGAGCAAGATGAAGAAGATGATTCGTATCCTTTCCTTTGTTATTAGTTTATGATACCTTCTTGTGTGTATAATCCATCTGCTTATAATCTTTTAAAGTTTTCGTTGCGACATTGTTAGAGATTGTATGGATATTGGTGAGTCAGAAGACTTGTCTGAGTATGATAGTGATGAGGATGATGATGAGGATGAGGATGAGCTGGATCAATTCGAGGACTTCCTTGATAGCAATCTTGACATGTATCGCCGCCAATCTTCTGTCCCAAAAAGCGGAGGTACTTTTTCTCTCCTCATATGTGATATGTTTAAGCCAGATTTTGTAGCAAGCATTTGGTTACTTCGGTTTAGCTAAGTGTTTTTGTATTGGCTTGTCACTCTTGTCAAGATTTCGAAAAGATAATTGATAATATTATGTAGCTTTTCAACTTATTTCCGTAATCGTGGATTTTTGTGCAAGTGTGGCTTCCTGGGTGCAGATCCTCTTCTACATCTGAGTTTATAACTAAGTGCTGCATGATTTTGTTATTTTTCCTTGTAATGTTAAAACAAAGTGAATGGTATCTTTGCTAGTTGTAATTGAGGAGATAGAAGATGAAGAGAAGCCCGCCAAAGATAGTAAGACAAAACGATCCAAGAAGAAGAGTCAATCTAGCAAAGATGATAACGCAAATAAGCAAATCATTGTCAAAGACAGTGCCCTTGTTCCAGTTCTGGAAAGCGAAGATGAAGATGGTCTCCCTATTCCCAAAGACAAAACACCTCAGCCTGAGAATAAGTCTGGTGAGAAGATGAACTTAGATCAACAAGGTAGCAACAAAAAACGGAAGGCCAAGGCTTCCGAGCAAGATGTTGTACAAGAAAGGTACCTTTCTCTTTACTCTTTTATTGACGCTGAGGACATAGCGAACATCTGATGTGTTAGCAAATTGTGTAGGAATATGAACTTGTTTCTGAATTTTGTTCCAGTGCAAACAAGAAGAAAAATCAGAAAGAGAAGAAGAAAGGGGAAAGTGCCTCAAATGAGAAAGCTGTGACAGGAAATGCGCTGAAAAAGCAGGAAACCAGCCCATCTTCTTCAAACCAGAAAACTCAAAATGGAACTGTAAACAGTGCCACGTAAGTTATCTTATCTCTTGAATTGAGGGATCTTCTTTTTGGATAATAGAACGTATACACACGTCATTTGTGAAATATAGTTGAATTTTGAGACAACCCAACAAATTCGTGGCCTTTTTATGGAATTGCAGGATTGAAAGCTCCAAGACCCCAGATAAATCTGCTGAGAAAAAAAAAAAGAAGAAGAAGCAAAAGAAGAACTCAAGTGAGGACCCTACAGCAGAGGGTATAACCATTTCTAGTAGTGTTGAGAAACCAAAATCAGATTCAGTAGAGCGGAAACAAGTGAACTCCAAGGCTTCTCAAGAACGGACATACCCAAATGGGCTCGTTGTTGAAGAGTTAAACATGGGTAAACCCAACGGCACGAAAGCTATTCCTGGAAAACAGGTATACTTATATAGTCGTAATTTGCATATACGAATGGTTACTGCATATTTGTCACCTAGACTATTCAACAAGGTGGTAGTGTATAAAAATGTTGGTATTCAAAGAATCGACATTGGATAGGAAGTGAACAAACCAATGTTTTACAAGACTATAGAGCACATTGAACACTATCTTGGTTTGGGAGAAATCTATTAAATTTAGAACGTCATGAATGTGTTTTGTTTGCCGTGCAGGTTAGTGTTCGCTACATTGGAAAGCTTCAGAAGAATGGGAAGATCTTCGATTCCAACATTGGGAAAGCACCTTTTAGGTTCCGTCTAGGTTGGTGGTATTTTATTTAACTAGATGCAAAAGAAAATTGGCTAAAGAATTATTGTGACTGTTACTTATGCGCTTGTCATAACATGCAGGTGTTGGACAAGTGATTAAGGGATGGGATGTTGGCGTTAATGGTAAGCTAAATTTCTTACTGGATTTCTTCACTTTGTTCAAAATTTGCATCATGTTATTTTGATCTGAAGTTTTTTGAATTCCACAGGCATGCGTGTTGGTGACAAAAGAAAGCTTACCATTCCTCCATCGATGGGGTAAATCTATTACAAATCATCTTGTTCTTACCCAGCTGGTGTTCTTGGTTGTGATCTTTTGTTTTTAACCTTTGATGGAATGTGGTTCACAGGTACGGTGCTAGCGGCGCTGGTAGCCAGATTCCTCCTAACGCTTGGCTGACGTTTGACGTCGAGCTGATTGATGTTCTGTAAAACCGCTCCGAGTTCATAGAAACCTTTTAAAAACTGGATCTATGGCGAGGAATTTTGAAGTGTTGCAAGGATTTTGAGGTGTGGTTGTAGCTGCCAGAGATTGAATCTTTCTTCCTAACTCCTGAATCTTTTGAAAAAATGATTTATCCTTTTACACAAGGACGTGACATTTGTTTTTAAGTTGTCTTGTATCGTGAATTTTTCAGATTTTATGTCAACGAGTTTTTCCTTACCTTCACCGTTTTTCCTCCTGCTTGAAAAAACAAATCATAAACAAAAATAAAACCATAACAAACTGGTATCATAATAGACCTTGCTTATATTAACAAATTAATGCACGAACACCCTCCAAACTTTTTAGTTTTTTTGTGCCTTTTAATTTAATTTAAGCCAGATTTATAAAGCACAATGGTTAAAGGTTAGCTGCATAAGCCAATAAAGTAGAAGAGTATGATCTTAATATTTTGATCGATGATCAATTCAAAGTTGCCTTTATTTGTCTCTACCTCCAGGTCTTGACGTTTCTTGTCTTGTTGGTACTGTCAGAGATGACTTTGACCGATTTCTTGTGCTGCAAGTCCTTGTGACCGTATTAACAACACCTTTTGACCAGTTTTTTTTCTCCAGGTTAATAATTATATTTACAAGTTAAATTGATGATTCATACGTCACCATCGTTCTCCGTAGTCGCAAGCACAATTTATCCGGCTTCTCCGGGTGGACCTTTGTCAGATTTCTAAATAATCACCATCGTTTCAATTTTAGGTTTCCCGTGAGGCAGTATTAATGGTTGTTTTGGACTTGTCATTTCTCAGTTTTAGGTGTTGGCTAAGTTAGTATGTTTGGGGACTGCGAGTTGTGGTTGGCGTTTATGACTCTGTTAATCTGATCCAATAGGGGGCAGAAATAAAGATGTTCTACGAGAGCTTTAATGAATTACACAAATTTAGCAAAGATACTAGAGTTTCAGAACAAGGGCTGATTACATATGAAGATTTGTCCAACCTTTTTCTTAACTAAGAGACTCCCAAAAAAGGGTTCTACAATTCTAATAACAAAACCATACTTTTCAGCTTTTTGCACGGAATACATTGTGAAGCAACCAAACCAAAGATAGTTATCCCTTTAACATTGATTCTCTGGAACAGAGTTAGTTTAAGTTCTGATTTCGAACCAAAGAAGTGACCTTCTTAAGTATCTTTCGCCACTCTGTTTCTTCCCCTGTTTCACGCATTTTCCACTAATGGTTATTACATTTACACACACGAAAGTTTCATAAGAGAGAAAAAAAAAGATGTGATGAAATTTATGATAACCTTGGTGAGCTTCTCCATGAAGCTGTCTTCTAGCTTCTTTCAAGAAAGAGACCACTTTCGGATTCATTCGATTGTCCTCCTGTTTAAGACAAATGTCTCCAACTTTTGCAGATGTAATGTGGTTAACGAAAGGACCTTGGTTCCAGTAAAGTCTGAAATCGCATCCACACACTTCGTTCCCTTCCTTGTCCAACCCATGCTTCTCCCTCAGCACCTACCAAAAACACGTAAGAATAACCTCAACATTAAACCGGCGTTTTCAAGAACTAGGATTTCAAACATTTATAAACCGGGAACTTTTCAAGAATTTGGTTTTCTCACCTGAACGACGACGGCGTCGTAGAATTTGACTTTGCCGGTGACGGAAGGACACGTGGCACAGACTTTTGTGTCTATGGAGACCATCGAACACTCGATGTCTTGCATCTGAACGGAACAAGCACGGAACCTCTCTTCGAACTCTTTGATGTCGTCGGAGTTCTTGAAATCGTCCGGCGAATAAATCTCGTCGTACTCGCAGGAGAAGCCTTTGAAGGTCACCACCAGAGAGTCGCACATGTCCCACACATCCACTCCGTACCAAGCTTCGTCTTCCGGTGACCGGAACTCAATCTCCGGCCAGCTTTCGCTAGCCAAGTTATTGTCGTAGAAATGAGCACTCGGTGTCGTTGGACTACCACTCACGTCAGACATTGTAAAACTAACGCTTTTCTTTGGGTTTTCGTGGAAAGTGGTGAGTATGGTGGAGGTGGAGGTGGAGAGGATGAGTCGATGATGCCATGCAGGATGCAGCTCCTATTTTTAAAGACCCAAAAGTAGCTCTGTAATAAAAAGTTGATGTCACTTTCTCTGTCAGATCCTACTCGGTAGATAAAATGTGACAAGTTACGTTTTTGTCCCCATTTTCACTTTAGATATTTAAGAACATAGTAATGATCACTGACCAATTTATATAAAATTCCTTAAAATACACGAACTATTAATTGCGTATTATATATGGTTTTTACATATTTTAGGCTTTTTATCCCAAAAATCTAGAATTATATGAATCCCAATGCTCTCAGCTTCCAATTTAGCGGCTTAAGAACATGATCAAATCAATGAGCTAGGTGTGTAATTATAGAGTTCGTCATGTAACGATTCAGTTAAAAAAAAATGTAGAAAAAGTAGTACTAAAGATCAGATTCAGAGTCACAGGTTAGATGTTCGTTAAAGTTCGACATTCTGTTCCTCATTAATAAGAGAATGGAGTTGGCTCTAGTATGGGTTAGGACACCCCCGCTTGAGGATCCTATTTTTGGTTGGACATGTCACAACTCTATCGAGCAAAAGAAAGCTAGTTTTTGTTTCTAGGAATACCTTTTTTTCTTAAACAAAAAAAAACACAATTGTCCTATGAATCCGACAAGATCTACAGGGATGTAATTAAGATCGTGAAATGTTTGCTCATGTCTTTGGTTTTGAGTGAATTCTCCAATTACATATTGTCTAAAGACCATTATATATTGTTTATGAAGATTACGATGTACCACCATGAGAGAAATAAATATCTATTTGAAAAGGCTTAACTGGAAAAACAAAGTAAGAACTTTCTTGAAGGAGAGAGTTTTGCAATCGTAAGTTTGTTATCTAACATGGCTACTACAACAATCACAAGAGGATAGAAACCTAATGACAGCAGCTTCTAAACATTATGTGTTAACAAATCAACCAGAACCTGAAAACCCATCACCCCTAACAAATCCCTGGAAAGAACCAGCAAAAGGATCATCAGCTCGGAATCTCGTGGTCAGATTGGCTATCGCCTCCAAAGTCTTCATCCTCACCTTCTAATTCATCGTCATCTTCTTCCTCCTCCTCGCCCTCCTCTTCTCCTCCACCACCACCTCCTCCCCCCGGGATGGAAGAGAAAGGATCCTTGACGTGGTTAACCGAGTTTGTGTAGTAACTATGAACAGCGTTCGCTGTGTTTTCATGCGGATATGAAGGAATTGGTGCAGGCATAGCAACGGACTTGTTAAGCCTCTCGAATCTCGCCTTTCTTTCTTCTGCTGTGATGTTAAAGGAGATAGAAGATGGTTGAGCTCCGAATCTTTGCCGTCTTTCTTTTGCTAACTGCAGCTGCGTCTGCTCCTGACCTGCTATAAATGTCCCTACCATTACCTGTGTAATAAAAGTCGATGTGTCAAAACACAAAATTTCTCTCAGGGTGTGAAACCACAGCAAAGCCTGGAAATTTTGAACCAACCAACCTGGACAGGACCAGCAGCAAGAAAGAGACCAGCGAGTCCTCCACCAAAGACACGACCGTCAGGTCCTGCGAGGCAAACACTCATACCACCAGCTCTACTTCGAGTTCCTCCAGCGTCATTTTGCATAAACGAACCCGTCAAAGAGAGAATCTCAAAACGACCCTGATGATCACAATAAAAACAAAACCATTTGAAGCAAAACCGAATAGAGACAAAAGTGTGTTCCTTATATATGAGAAGACAGAAGAAGAGAGCCTCTAGACCTCGTAGGTTAGAGTACCGCCGGATGTCATAGATTGACGCAGCGTAACATTGGAGATGGGACCGTTTGCTGAGAGAATGCAGATAGCACGAGATCCTTGTTGAGAGAATGTCATTATCTTCATCGTCACATCCTGCACAAATCCATGTGTCAAGAACTCAAGAGATCAGCGCTTACTAATTGACGTGTAAACCCCCAGTGCCTAAGACTATGATCATATCACAAAAATGAATACCTCTCCAGCGTTTACTGTGAGCACATGAGGTGTAAAGTTGGCGCCGACAAAATCTGCAGCAGTTCCTACACCTGCAAAATTAGTTTCAACTGAATCGAGAGAAGTCAAAATTAAAGCTTGGACAACGAGACATCAAGAATACATACATTTGGCAATAAAATGAGATGTTATTGTTGAGCCTTGAAACAAAGAAGAATTATCTTAATCAGAGATGTTTTCTCTCTAACCAAAATGTTGTGATGTTTTCCTATTCCAATACTTTCCTAAAGCCGTAGCCTTTTTCGTTCTCTTATGACTTGTGACTCAAAAGTTTACTTCTTACGCCAAAATGGTTCTCAAGTCAAACCCGCGCAGATCAATATGAGTCACATAACTAACAAAACTGCTGCATTTCTAACTCTCAAGAGACAAAGTATCCAAGGTTCCAAAGAGTTTGATATTAATACCAGGACTTCTGTCGAATTGGAACATCTGGGACTTCTTGAGCCAACGACTCGACTTGCCACGCCCTCTTCCTCGCTTCCGAGGAGGAAACTCCGACGACAATGGAACAGAGGAGGAGATAGGCATGGGGGAGAGAGTCACTGCAAGAGTTCCATCGGGGTTATACTTTCTCGGTCTCCCTCTCTTCTTTTTCTGCTCGGAAGAAGCGGTCTCCGTCGGCATTGTTAAGCTGAACGGAGGAGCAGCATTCTCCACAGCGGCGAGTGGCGGAGCGACGGCGGAAGAAGTGATGGGTGGGCCCGAGAACGGGTTAGGGTTATCGGGTCGTGGTGGGTCCATCGGGTAAGCAACAGAAGAAGCAGCTTCATGTTGTTGTTGTTGTTGTTGTTGCTTCAAGCCGAAACTGCTGGAGTTGTTGTTGTTGGTTCCTTCTCTCTCCTCCTCCATCCGGACATAAGATCAGTGATTCGGATTCGGACAAATGAGTAGAGCCCCCCTCTCCCAGAAGTGATGTTGGTTACAAAGTTCAATAAAGTCAAAAGATTCACAGATAGAGCGAAAACGAAAGATGAGGTTTTTTCAGACAGAAACTAACTTTGTTCTGGTGAGGAAGTAGCGTGTAAGAGATCAGTAGTAGCTAAGAAAATGAAAAAAAAAACTGAGCTTCCATGGGAGGAATCAATCTTAATTTCAGAAAATTGGACCTAAAACATCCATAATTACAAGCAAAGAGGAAAGATCTAATTTTTATGTTTTGTTTTTTTTTTGTAGGTGGTGGTTTAAGTTTGGGGAGAAATTTCTTAATGGATGAAGGTGAAATTAGGGTTTTGGCAACAATGGAAAGAGAAAATACAAATTAAAAATTTGGAATAAACCAGATGGATATTATAATTTTATTAAGCAATAAAAAATGGGGAAAAAAAGAGAGAAACAAGGAAAATGTAACTGTAGATTTTATTTATTAATTGCCTGGTTAAAGTAGAAACTGTTCCGGTCTGGTGATCTTGATTGATACTATATGGTAAGCAAAAATTAATTTTCTAAATTGGTTTGAGGACCAAATTAATGGTTTGGTATTTTACCTTTTTGTTTAGTCAACTAATGGTTTTGTATTTACTTAAATTGTATTAAAAATTATCATTTAGGATATATTAAAATAAGGAAGAGAAAAAAAAGGCTGTAAAGCGAAGGAGAAAACGTAACGTTTGAGCCATGACAAAACGCTTTTTTTTTGGCATACAATAAAAACATTAAAAGATAGAGACGTATCTCTTTTTAATCTAATCTGGTTGACTAAACTTGAAAACTTTGACTAATATTCCTCCCTAACTCCCACACACAAGTGGTCACTGGTCCTTTCCTAAAAATCCACGGACTGGGCCTGTCAGAGTCCATATGCACATGTCTATGATGATGCTGCTGCACATCATCGCACGTTTGACTTACTTCTAGGAATTGTAATGTCACAAACATGACGATATATATTGGGAAAAAGGCTCTCCCGAAGACTATCAACCTAGTAGAAGTTTTTTCCTTGGAATCGAAATAAAAGAAGTTCTGAAACAATTAGCGATAAAGCGATAAAAGCCTAAAAAGAAACACAGTCTAAACTAATTCCAAATGGGTTCAATATAGAAGATAAACCAAAAACAAAAAAAAGCTCAAAACCGGCTTTAATCACAGACACTGAAATTTTAGAAGTAAAAATAGTCGCCACCACATTAACCACCAAATGTCTGCTTAAGTATTTGTTAAAAACAATAACATACTGTATAACTCTAAACTATTTTTTGATTAAAAAATATTTAAATGTACCGGAATCGTTTTATTGTAATTTAACTGATGTTTATTTGTTTTTTTATTTATTTGTATTTAGCTGCAGAAAAACCCTAAATTAAAAACCCGAATACCAACGCCTGACCCGTTTCCAGATCCAATTCTTCTTCCCGCAACTGAGTAGACGGCACGCGATGACCACGGAGATGGACGACTCTTCAGGTGTGCGGCGGCGCGTGTCATGCACTAAATGCTTCGACGCTCTCTGGTTCTGCTACTGTATGTCTTGTTTCCCCCTTTAGTCTGATCGCATTCTCTGATTCCACATCTTCGATTTGCTTGCACTCATTCAAAATCAAAATCATTGGACAAAGCAAAATTTGAACTTGATTGATATGTGATCCATTCGTTTGAAACAGTCTTCTCCTTGCTTTGTTAACAACTGATTTTTTTGTACTTGTCGTGCTTGTTTTGACTGTTCTGCAACTAAATAAAAAAACATAGCTCAAAGTTTAGAAAAGGTTTGGTTTTACAGCAACGAATAGGGAATTATCGTATTTGAAAGATCTCTGAAACCATTTCCGCAATGTATGTTTTGTTGAAGGGATGTCTAGATGGTCCGACAAAACCAGCAATGGCGATGAGACAGGACAAGGTTGAGTCTTTACATGTTTTTAGGGAGCTGTATCATCCAATTTCTCTTTTATTGAATACACAATCCGATAAATGTTTCACCTTTAAGAAAAATAACATCTTTGTATGTGTGTCTCTGTTTGCTCCATCTATTCGAGGGTTCTTTTTGCATTCTGTTGACTGTTAAATTATGTTTCTGCTAGCTATGGTGAAATCACTTTAACTATACTGTTGCCTTGGCTATATTGTCCCAAGGACTAACTCAGACTCTCTCTTCTCTCTCTTTGCAGCGCCATTTTACCAAATGCAGCAGTATTATCGGGTTGGAAAGCTTGATGATTGTACTAAGAAGTTCTCTGATCTCTTTGATTGTCTTTCATTAAAGACAAAAAGCTCTTCCGAAGCTGAGGTTTGTAGACTATTTGATCCTACTGTTGGTTCATTCTCTTTTACTTTGTCTAGGGGATCAAACATTTGCAACATCTATTGGATATTACATAGACTATACCACCTCAAACATGGAACATTGTTCTTCTGCACCATATCGAATATTACAAAAACATTGGTTGAGTTTCTACTCTGTATCTATATGAATATCCGTTACGTTCCATAATATTTAAGGTTTGAAAACTGCAGAAAATTCTGGAAGAGCAAGAAAAAGCAGATGCAGCAAAACATATCTGGATTATACGGACACCGGAAGAAGCTACAAGTCACTGGAACCAGACTTTCGGGCATTTGGATGATCCAAATTGTTAGAAGTACAGTTTCACTTTCTCGACTGGATTCTTGATGGACATTTTTACTTCCAAGAAACTCGATTTCTGCTAGAGATCTGCAGAATTTTCTGCCGGTTAGGAAAGCTTTTGTCAATCCCCAAAACATTTTGAGCTAAGTTGTTATGCCTCAATCCCCAAAGAAGCGACCCAAAGAGATGGCGGGATGTTCAGAGATCATTTTTTGGACCGTGAATGTATTTGGTTGATTGGTACCAACAGAAATAAAATACATTTATAAATGAAATTTTACATCTGTCATCTTTTAACACTTAACAGAAAGGTGTAATAAAGTTCAGCTATTAGACATACCAAAGTTTAGCAATTTTTACATTTGATCAGACTGGAACACTAGGCCAAGGATTGTCTAGTGTTTGCCCTCTAGAAGAATCTCTTTTGTGGCTGAACAGATTAGCAGAGAATGGTTATGCACTTGAGGATTTACTGTTTGAACGACTCTGTTGTATGTTGCCGAAACGTTGCTTTTATAGTTTTATTAGATTAAGCTTTGGGCAATACTACATCAAGAAGCGAAAACGTTACTTAATAGCGACTGTCTTAAGATTTGAAGCAGAGACAGAGAGAGAGGTTAAAAGAAGAGAAACATAGTATATATGGTACAATAAGAACGGTCGGAGAAGACAACTTATTTGGCCCCAAGGCAATGTGTTTATGCAATTTTCCTTTAGGTTCTCCAAACATCGAGAAAAGCTTTTCCATCGAGCTGACGGGAGACCATGCTTCTGAAATACTCTTCAGTGGTCATGCTTCTAAAAAAGGCAGCCTTTTGCCTTTCCACGAGACTTTTCAGTGGACCAATGTCTTTACCCGTCGCCGTATGGTGAAATGTCGCCACAGAAAGCCTCTCTTTCTCTGAGTTCACAACCCCACGATGCTCTATACTTCGGTATGTCCCATTCGTTATGATCTACATTGATAACCAATACCATCGTAGTTAAGAACCACTTACAATGATATTCCATTCGCTCTCTCTTATCTATATGACTTACCTCCAGAATGTCTCCAATATTGACAACGAAAGCATTTGGGAGAGGTTTGACAGAAACCCACTTGCCATTTTTCTTGATTTGAAGACCTTCGACTTCATTTACCTGCAAAAGGATTGTGAGTGCTGTAGCATCGGAATGCGGAGTTAGACCAATAACCTGATCCGGCTCTGGACAAGGTGGGTAGTAATTCATCCTTATTTTCTGTCCTAACTCGTCATCAAACAAGTTTTCCATTTCCTCAGGGTTGACCTCCAGGGCTCTTGCCATTTTCGCTAATAAGGTCTTAGTTATGGTATTCACTTCAGCCGAATACGTCTCTAGTGTATCTCTGAAAAAAACATAACCAAGATTTAAACAGGACAGGTTGCATGGTGAGGAAGAACATGTCTCCCCAATCTTTTGTGGAGTTGGTAAGCGTATTTGAAACAAACCTGAAGGGAGGATGTAACTTGTGGAACACGTGAGACTTGCGTAATCGAACAGGTTGCATGGTGAGGAAGAACATGTCTCCCCAATCTAGTTTCTGCTCCTCTGAAACCACAAAAGCTTGTCCAAACCCTTCGATCTCACCGGATTTTTGCCACAGTTTCTTCTTCTCACTCATGGGAAGTTTGAAGAACTCTTGAATCTCCAACTTAATTTTGTCTAAGAAGCTTGAGTCCATTCCATGGTTTATAAGCTGTAGCCATAATTATAAAGACAAGTCAGAATCAGTATGGGTGGTTTCTTAGAGAATGAATTTTGATAAACAAGAATAGTAAAGTTTGAGACTTACTTGGAAAAATCCCCACTCTTTGCAAGCGAAGTCGAGCTTGTCAATCTCTGAATCCATGGAGGTTGAAGAACACAAAAGATTCAAGTCGATGATAGGAATCTCGCTTCTTAAATCACTGTCGATCTCAGCTTTCTCTAGATCAGACCGTACATACCTCGGAGGAACTGTCGTGATCAGCTTCTCATTCACCATCTCTTGAACAGAAGGAACTTTAATGGAGCTCCACTGGATTCCTCCCTTGGCTTCCATGGTCGCTTCTTCTTGCATGATAAAAAGTGTAGCTAGTGCCAAATTACATTGATAGTTTTTGATAAGTGTTCAAACGACAAGACTTATACTGGATTGTTTTGACTTTACGCTGCAAGTGTGGAAAAAAAGAAAAAGAAAGTGGATTTTTCCCAATGCAAAGTATAATGTGTGGTAGGTATTTTTGGTAATTGTCAAAATTACTACATCATTATTTGAAGGTGGATTGTTTTTTTTTTTTGACTTTTTGTTACGGGGGTGGAAGCATGACAAAAAAAAAAAAACAAAAAAGTGAATTGTCATTTGTTACTATTATATAAAGTTTGATATGATTAACATGATCATGGCATATTGTCTTGTAATTTGAATTGTATAAATTAATATAATTTTTTATTGTTATTATTTATGAAAACGGATTTTTATAGACACTAGAAATTCAATAAGAGAAAATCAAGACTGATATATATTCTTTCTGTATTTCAATAGTTGTCATTTTAGAGATTTTATATTGTTTTAAATTAGTTGACATTTTTAAATTTGCAAAATTTAATGATTTTAATTTTTTTAACATATTTATATTATAGATAATATTATACTATTGGTTGATTTGTTTTTAATTATATAGGTAAATTTTTGTTTTGAAAAACTAAAAAATTAATTATTTCCTTAATTTGTGTGCATCATTTTAAAATGACAACTAAAAGAATACGGAAAAGTTATATATATATAAACTATAAAATTTATATAGAATTGATTATTATTTATATGATATATATGTTGTGTTCTGTTGATTTTAGTTATTACTATCAAATTTGATATTGTGTAGTAGTGTTAGAATTATGTTTTAATTCAATATCGAGTTCTCTCTATATTTTAAAGTTTACTCGTTTGAAATTTTTTCATTTGATTCATTATCAGCTATATTCAATTAAACATGTAAGAGCAACTCAGTTTTAAAAGATAAATATCTTTCTATTTAAAATGATTGATATTAATTAACAATTATATTTAATTAAAAATATATAAAATTTAAAATATTAGCTATGGTCCTGGAATTTCATAAGATAATTACAGAAAAATTAAATCAATTTAAAATTATTTTAGCCATATTTTTAAAAATACATTTTTTGAATAAATGAAAGCAGGTTTTGATCTAAAATTTCCCAAAAATTAGTTATTATTAAGTCTTGGGATTGTCTATCTGGGCGTCAAGGTTATGGTCCAAGACTGTTTAGATGATTAGGAAAATATTGTTCTTATATCATCTGAAAGTGGCTGAAGGCCTAAGCCGAACCATTGTATTTCATAAAGCCTTCAATCCCCCTTCTGGAGCTATCAGACATCTGGTAAGTGGTCGGAAGCCTCTGTCGGGCGGTAAGGAAACAACGTAACGTTACTAAATTTGGAAATTAAAACGTGGAATTGGAGCTTTTGCAATAAACCCTCTGATTTCTATATATGGATGAACAGGACGTATGTGTTACTAATATTAGATAAAGCTTTGCTCAACTGTCAACTTAAACGTGAAAAAGCAAAAATGTTCTTTACTGGCGAATGGCGATTGTCTTATTAAATTTGAAGCACGGAAAGAGAGAGAGAGAGATAGATATTGCCTATTTGCATAAAGCTTGAAAACAGAGGAGAAACATAGTATATATAATACAACAAGAACGGTCGGAGAAGACAAAGTTTCTTTAGCCCCACGGCGATGATTTTATTTAGTTTTCCGTTAGATTCTCATAACATCGAGGTAATCTTTTCCACCGAGCTCACGGGAGAACAAACCTTTGAAATAGTCATCGGTAGTCATGCTTCTGAAACGTGCAGCCTCTTGCCTCTCCACAAGACTTCTTAGCGGACCAACTTCTTTACCCGTTCCCATATTATGAAACGTCGCCAGAGAGAGCCTCTCTTTCTCTGAGTTCACAACCCCACGATGCTCTATACTTCGGTATGTCCCATTCGTTATGATCTACATTGATAACCAATACCATCATCTAAGAACCAATTACAATGCTATACTATTTGCTCTCTCTCTCTCTCGTTCGTATAATTTACCTCTATCATGTCTCCAACATTGACAACGAAAGCATCTGGAAGAGGTTTGACCGAAACCCACTTGCCATTTTTCTTGATGTGGAGACCATCCACTTCATTCACCTGCAAAAGGATGGTGACTCCTGTAGAATCGGAATGCGGAGTCAAACCAATAACCTGATCGGGCTCTGGACAAGGTGGGTAGTAATTCATCCTCATTATCTGTCCTAAATCATCATCAAACAACTTTTCCATCTCCTCAGGGTTGATCTTCAGTGCTATCGCCATTTTAGCAAATAAGATCTTAGCTATGCTTTTCAGATTAGCAGAATACGTCTCTATTGAATCTCTGAAGAAAAAGAACATAATTTTAAAACACGGAGAAGACTTGTGGAACAAGCAAGAATGGTTTTACACATGTGAAGCGAAGCAAACCTCAGGGGAAGAGGTATCTTGGGGAACACGTGAGGCTTGCGTAAACGAGCAGGTTGCACTGTAAGGTGGAACGCGTCTGCCCAATCGAGTTTTTGCTCTTCTGAAACCACAAAAGCCTGTCCAAATCCTTCGATATCTTCGGCTTTCTGCCACAGCTTCTTCTTCTCTTCCATGGGAAGGTTGAAGAAATCATGAATCTCTGACTTGAATCTGTCCAAGAAACCTGAGTCCACCCCATGGTTTACAAGCTAGAGATAATCAAAAAGACAAAATCACATTAATGAGGTGTTTTTAAAAAAAAAAGAGTACGTGACCTTTTTAAATAATTAAATATTGAAAAAGTAAGATTGAATAAAAGAGTAGAGACGAATTCTTAAACTAGAGATTTTAGGCCATGATCAAAGAAGTATCTTACACACATTTCTTAATTTTCAGTATTTACATTTAAATCAAAAAACTATTTTATAATTAGATACATATGTTATTTAAGAGTTATAAGATCTGTGTCTTGGACAAACATGGTAAGTTTTGATTAGTTTAAATTTATTAATCTTTATTTTTAAGAATTTTAACATGGTTTTCCTTTGGAAGAAATAAATTTAACTTTTATAAAACATGTTTTTGATTTCAAATATATAATAATAAAATAACTAAGAGTTTTTTAATGTGGTTCTCAATTGATCCTGCTCCTAAAGTTGCACAAACTTTTCAAAACCTTTAAATATATATGTATATATAACTAACCAGAGCAAACATTATAAGCTTCTTCTAGTCTAGTGGTTAAAATTGTTTTTATTTTGACTCTCAGTTCATGAGTTCGAGTATTTTCTTCATTGATTTTTTAATATTTATTTTATTACTTAATAAGTCCAAAATTTTGTTTTATAACTTCAGGACCAGAAATAATATTTAAGTGGTCAAGATATCATCATAAACATTTCCACCATCGGATGTGATCTTATATTATTAAAAAAAAAGTAAAGAGAGGAGTTGGTTTGTATAAATAATAAGTTTTCAAATAGTGAAGTTTGAGTTGAGACTTGCCTGGAAAAATCCCCATTCTTTGCATGCGAAGTCCAGCTTTTGAATCTCAGAGTCCATGGAGGTTGATGAACACAATCGATTCAGGTCAATGATTGGGATCGCGGTTCTTAAATCACCGTCGATCTCAGCTTTGTCAAGATCAGACCGTACATACCTCGGAGGAACAGCAATGATCTTCTCCTTGAGCATCTCTTGAATCGATGGAACTAGAATAGTGCTATGATTCTTGCTTGCTCCCTTGGCTTCCATGGCTGCTTCTTCTTGAGAGAAAAATAAAATGTTAATGATGCAAATATAATGATTTAAGCGAGACTAAATGTTTATTCTTGTTAGCATATGATGGAAACCAAGAACGTTGTGGACCAGTATTTATATGGTTTTAGATATGAGAAAATGAAAAAGAAAAAGTAAATTGAATTGACAAAAAGTTCACACTTACGAAATACGAGTGTGTTTACGTAAGAAAACGATGCACATTTAGAGGTTTATAATGATGTCATCAAAGAATAAGTTATGGCTACTTTTCAACGTTTAATACCATTTTGGTCCAATTTGAGAGATGTTTAAAAGTCTTAGGATATGAATGGTCTCTGGACTTAGCACATGGACATGGACGACCGCAATCCATTTTGTGTAATAAACTCCGTCATATTTGGACTCGGGTTTTAGAATATTCAAACTAAATAATTTACCCAAAAAGCGACGTACGACGTCGTTTTGGATGTTTTACCACTTGTAACGAGTGAGTCTTCTCCACCACATGTCCTCTCTCTCTTTGCATTCAGTCTCATGGAAACTACTACTGGTTCAGTGATTCTATTCCATCCTCATGGCGTCTCTCGCTCTCCCGCATTTCATGCCTCGCGGTCTCCGGCGGAATCATTTCGTCGCCGATCACCGGAGGAATCGATGCAGGTGTTGTTTGTCATCGGCAACGAATGAAGGTTCCACGGCGGTTGTGTGGTTTAAACATGACCTTCGTGTTGACGATCATCCTGGCCTCCTCGCCGCTTCCAAGCACAGAGACGTCGTACCTCTCTACGTACTCGATCGCCGCATTCTTTCTCGTAAGTTCAAATACATTCCCAAAATGTTAGATGAACAAATTTTGGAATCTCATCCAAACAGCTTAGCTTATATTTAGGATACACAACGGACACTCTAGAACTAGCCATTATAGCATTGGAAGAGTTGAGAGTTTCCTTGAAGAAGCAAGGATCAAATCTTATGCTCAGATACGGGAATGCTGAGAATATCATTGAAGATATTGTCAGAGAGGTAACTCCACGGGTATATCTATACATTTCCATAGTTTACATCGACGATAAGTATTTTATACAGCACTTACTGGATTGTTACAGGTGCGAGCTTCCTCTGTCTTTGTGGAAGAAGAGGTGGAACACCATCTGTGTGAGGTTATGGACGCGGTTAAGAACAAAATGGAAGGCGTTTCTTTCCCTGGAGAGCCACCGAGGATTGTTGTTTGGCGGACTCCTTTTTACGAGACCCAAGTAATGTTTTTGCTTCCTTTGCAATATCAGTTTCTGACATTGAGTTTCGGTACCAGTTACTTATGTGACATATTCTTTTGGTCTTCTAGAATGTTCCGGTTCTGCCACAGTCTTGGGAAGAGTTTAAGAAACTAAAGCTGCCTGTCTCTTCGCCAGTTCCTGCAGCGACATTTTCGTCTCCAGAAAGTGAATTGCAGTGGGGTATATATAAGCTTTTCTTTAAAAAGTCATGGAGTTGGATCTCTTGCTTGAGTAGTTTCTTGAAAGATCTGATTCGTGACCTCTTTTAACGCTAGGGAAAATGGTAAATGAAACATGCTATAGGTTCTGTGCCAACACTTGATGACCTGAAGGACTATATGAAGGAAAGCTTATGCGAAAAAGAACAGAGCTGGAGGGAAATGGCACAGGCATCCGCCCAAAGAGTATTAGTCGAGAGGAACTCTAAAGGGAGCGATATGGAGCCAATTGTTGATGGAAATTTAGGGAAGAAGGTGAAAAACTCTGCTTTTGTCACGATAAAAAGAGATACTGTTGGAGGTGGCACTGAGGCTGTACTAAATGCCTTAGCAGGATATTTGAGGTACTTGGAGGGTACAAGTCGAGATGACTGGCAAGAGTACGTGGGTGTTTATTAATTTTTATGCTACTATCCTTTCCCATAATCAAATGAATCTGGGTGTCTCTTATGTCTAGTTGAAGTGTGATCGGCGTTGGTTTTGATACTTACCAGGGTTCATGCAAGGCTTCGTGCTGCCGAGATTAGGCCCGGAGCTTCATTTTTCCTACTCTTTGGACCTGTCCTTTGTCTTGGTATTGTATCCAGAAGAAGGGTTCACTATGAAGCACTTGAGTACGAAAAAGAAAGGAATGCTGGATTTATTTCTCCGTTTGGATTTTCAGCTGCTACAGTCTCTGCTGCAACTGATGCTGTGTGCTCTATGGAGGTACAAAGAGCCACATGCATCATTTCTGTATTTCTGTATGCTTTTATGCTCTTTTCCAAAATATTTGAAGCTATTCTATTATATATTTTGGCAGTGGTATTCACTTGTGGCACTAAGTAAAGGCTTGATTGATGAAGAAAGGCGTTCTATAAGAATCTGGAGATGGAGGGGATATCTTATTCAGGTTCTGAAATTTACTTATTCAACTCCAATGGCCTTCATTGGTCACTTTTTGAATCGCACTGATTGATCTTTTTAATTGGCTTTATGGAAATTAAATAGGATCACTTCCTTGTTTCAGTACTCAGTGGTTGGGCATGAAGGCCCTGCCGTTCTCCTTGTGCATGGGTTTGGTGCTTTCCTGGAGCATTACCGTGATAATGTAGACAACATCGTGAATAGTAAAAACAGAGTATGGACCATCACAGTCTTGGGTTTTGGAAAATCAGAGAAGCCGAATATCATTTACACCGAGCTCTTGTGGGCCGAATTGCTGCGGGATTTTATGATTGAAGTAGTTGGCGAACCAGCACACTGCGTAGGGAACTCTATTGGTGGTATGCACCCACCCTTAGTTAATCAGCTGTACTATATGCGTTTAAAGTCCAAATGTTTTGTGATACTCATCTAATTGTGTCCGTATGTTTTACCTTTATCAGGGTATTTCGTTGCATTGGTGGCCTTTCTTTGGCCAGCCTTGGTTAAGTCCGTTGTCCTTGTTAACAGTGCTGGCAATGTGATACCTGGATACTCTCCTCTCCCACCTTCTAGAGTATGTATTGCATGAATATTTAATTGAGTTTCACATTCATTTTTGGAAAACAGAAGATTTTTGGCTAAATATCTTACATAACCTACTATTATTTTTTTCAGGAAAGGCGAGTTCCATTCGGTGCACAGCTCGGTGCTCGACTTCTTCTCTTGTTCCTACGATTCAATGTTGAAAAGCTATTAAAGGATTGTTATCCCGTTGTAAGTAATATGATTATATGAAGATTTCGATATCAGCATGACAAAATATAACTGCTCATCAGTGTGCCGGGGCTCTATCTCTTACCCAACTGCTTGTTTATGATGTAGAAACCCGAGAGAGCTGATGATTTTCTGATCACTGAAATGCTAAGAGCAGTATCCTTTTCTTATGCCTTTTATTTGCATTAACTGATTCATGTTCTACAAGTAAAATATTGATGATAGTGACATTTACCTTAATACACACAATAGTCACAAGATCCCGGTGTGGTTATGGTCCTTGAAAGTATCTTCGGCTTTGATCTTTCACTTCCTTTGAATTATCTCCTCAAAGGGTTTGAGGAAAGAACTCTAGTTATTCAGGTATCAATATTTCTGACATTTATTTCGATCATCATTCTATCTTCTGTTACGCATTATAAGGTAAACATTCATTACTTTCATTCATGTATTAGGGAATGAAAGATCCCATATCGGATCCCCAGAAGAAAGTGGACTTACTGAAGGAGCTCTCTCCAGCAATTGTGATTAGAAAAGTCAATGCAGGTAAAACTAAACTAATCGCTATTGACATGACGAGTCCTTATATTATTTTTGTTGACTCTTCCTAGTTTCACTTCCATATACAGGTCACTGTCCCCACGATGAGATCCCAGAGGAGGTTAATTCTATCATATGCGAATGGATAGCGAAGGTCAATAATGATGAACAAGCCCTGAAAAGTCTTATCCAAGCAGATGTACCTCACTAATAATAAAAACAAAACAAAAACAAGGATTTGGTCATTAAGACACCGTTCAGGACCTTAGAATCATACATGTCATCAATTCAAAATGCAAGAAGCTTGACTAGTTGAAAATCAATTTAAAGGAACCGCTAATTTTTCATCTGGCTGTATCATATGATTCTTTGTTTACTTGTGCACTTCCGAGGTAATTTACAAGCCTAAGCTCTTCTAGTCTAAGCGAAAATGTATTTCGTTTCATCTACTGTATATGGAAGAACGTGCGGTTTTGGAAGGCCAAAAACGGCACAGCTTTCGCTTTTTCTTGAAATGGAAAACTTCACGTTTGCTTTTCTTCCATAGTCAACTAGTCATCAGCTTTCTGACCTATTCAATATTTTTCTTTTAAATTTTCGCAGGTTCGCTTAAGAAACCATAAATCCCACCAAAACGGTGTCGCGAGAACGTTGTATAATTAATTTATAATTGCGCACTGCTCCCTCCATTATTATATTCTCCTTGATCCGTTGGTGGAAATCTGAACATCGAAAATTTCCAAAAATCGAAAATCCGAAAACAAAGGAAATCGCAGACACCTTAAGGAAGAAGAAGACGACGAAGAAGAAGAAGACCGCAAGATGTGGAGACGCGTGGCTTCACTTTCTCCGATGATGTCTACATCATCTCGATTCCTTGCACGTAGCCAGGTGCGACGTATTCCGCTTCGATTTTCATTCCGAATCGCTTTATTTATTTATTTATGAAATCATTGTTTGTTCCCTCGCTTGTATCTTTGATTTTGTGGTTTTTACTCAGCTCATTGCTTAATTTCTTAATATCTGCAGGCAGCTTTTGGGCTCAAAGTTGGGGAATCTTTCTCAACGGAAATAGTTACACCGGTAGGGAGAAGCTCGATGAATCTGCTCGTTAATGGTGTTTTCATGTATATATAAATTTGTTTCTACTCTAAATGTCACAGGAAGAACCGGTTTTACCGCCAAAAGAAAAAGCTCCATTCATTACATTTGTACTAGGTTAGTTTTCGATTTCTGGTGTATTGGAACGTGGGAGTTGGATCTATCTGAGTTTCCTGTGAAAATTTGAAGATGATAAGCTGTCATGTGTTTGTTCTTCAATCATGGACATACTGTCTCATTTTCCATTCTGATGAAATTGTAAAAGAAAATGTTGGCATTTTCAACAGTTTGAATTTCGTGTGATGGATTTATATAACCTCAGGTGGTCCTGGAAGTGGGAAAGGTACACAATGTGAAAAGATTGTTGAGACCTTTGGATTGACACATCTAAGTGCTGGAGATTTGCTCAGGAGAGAAATCGCTATGCACACTAAAAATGGGTAGGACCATCAAGTTCCTTTGTATTACTAAGAAAGCCTTAGTTTTTGTTGGTCGTCGTATCTCATGATGAGGAATCTCAATTTTTTCAGGGCTATGATTCTCAACTTGATTAAAGATGGGAAAATTGTTCCCTCAGAAGTTACAGTTAAACTATTACAGAAAGAACTTGAGTCGAGTAACAGCTACAAGTTTCTCATCGATGGATTTCCACGAACCGAAGAGAACCGTGTTGCATTTGAGCGCATAGTAAGTAGTGTAGTATCATATCAGTCTGTACTTCCCTGTCTTTTACATTGAAAATGCTCCTCAAACAAAAAAGCTTTGAACATGAAATAGCTT
>KE154586.1:460139-492882 GCA_000411075.1 Sisymbrium irio | reverse complement strand
AAAAAGCTTTGAACATGAAATAGCTTCTTGAAACTTTTGCAGGTAAGAGCAGACCCGGATGTAGTATTGTTTTTCGATTGCCCCGAAGACGAGATGGTGAAACGCGTCTTGAATCGTAACCAGGTGCTTATCTTAAAGCATTTCTATTGTCAAGTTTTCAGTTAACAGTGTGCCATGAAATTTGAATCTTTGCTGCTACAGGGCCGAGTTGATGATAATATAACCACTATGAAGAAGCGTCTCAAAATCTTTGAGGCCTTAAATCGTCCTGTTATCGAGTACTACAGAAATAAAGGAAAACTTCACACGGTGAGTTAATTGCAAACATTTATGACTTCATCCCGTTCCTCTCTGTATATGGAAGGTCGGAGAAGCTGTTGATAGTGTTTGATTCAAATGCCTTGGCTGATATTATTTCGTCTTTGGTGCAGATTAATGCAGTAGGAACAGTAGATGATATATTCAAACAAGTTCTACCTATTTTCACTCCATTTGAGGTATACACTTTCTCTGTGTCCTTCTGTCTGCACTGTCTCTTCTTGTTTGCATCATTCAGACATCAGAGGCATTATATATACCCTTGTGCTTTCTGCATCGAAATCATGATTAGATAAGACGTCTGTGCTTTAAGATTTTCTGTCATGACATTACATGCACAGACAGATCAATTGATGTTCTGAGTAATTTGTGTTTAACACCAGTAATTTTCGTGTGCAGCAATTGAAGCAGAGCCGCCATGTAAATCCAAAGTCTCCTAGTTTGGTAGAAAATTCTTCCTAACAAAAAGATAACCAGTCTGGAATTTGTTCATTACTCTTGAATTTTGATGCACTTTGCAATACGCTTTGCATCCTTTTGTTTGTACTATCATAACTCATCAAGTGAAGAACAAAAAAAACTGTAACTTATAATATTTATACTAATATCATCATATTATTATTAAGCATTGCTTCCCTCCATTTAACAAATTCTCAACCGGGGAGAAAAAAAAGAATATTGAGAAAAGAGAAGATGGTGAGTATTGTACACAAACCAAGCTTTTGTTATCCATCCGTATCGTCTTCATCGATGAAAAAGAAACCCAGACATTACGAACAGTTGAAGCAAAAACAAATCCAAGACAAGAACAATGGATTCACTTCCCTCTCTTTGACCAAATCATCTCCCACTCCTGTCTTCCCAAGACAGTCGATTCAACGAACCCAGCTCGAAGCCTTAGATTCCGTCATTACAGACCTCGAAACCTCCGCTCGAAAAGGCATAACGATCAGCGAACCAGAGATCTTTGCTTCTCTTCTCGAGACATGCTACACCTTAAGAGCTATCGACCATGGCGCTAGAGTTCATCGCCTTATACCTGTGTACCTCTTACGCAATAACCTGGGGATATCGTCGAAGCTCGTCAGGCTATACGCGTCTTGCGGCAACGCGGAAGCTGCACACGAGGTGTTCGATCGAATGTCTAAGAGAAAATCATCGGCTTTTGCTTGGAACTCTCTTATCTCCGGATACGCGGAATCGGGTCAGTACGAAGACGCAATGGCTCTCTACTTTCAGATGGCTGAAGATGGCGTTAAACCAGACCGCTTCACTTTCCCACGAGTCTTGAAGGCTTGTGGAGGCATTGGGTCTATTCAGATAGGAGAAGCAATTCACCGTGATTTGGTTAAAGAAGGTTTCGGATACGACGTCTATGTGCTCAATGCTCTTGTTGATATGTATGCTAAATGCGGCGACATTGTTAAAGGAAGGAATGTCTTTGACATGATCCCTCACAAGGACTATGTTTCCTGGAACTCCATGTTGACTAGTTACCTTCATCATGGCTTGTTACACGAGGCTATGCACATTTTCCGTCTGATGGTTCAAGATGGGATTGAGCCTGATAAAGTTGCTATATCTAGTGTTTTAGCTCGAGTTTTGTCTTTAAAACATGGACGTCAATTACATGGATGGGCAATTAGGCGTGGAATGGAGTGTGAGTTATCAGTTGCGAATGCTTTGATTGTTCTCTACTCCAAAAGGGGACAATTGGGTCAAGCCTGCTTCATATTCGATCATATGCTCGAGAGGGATATCGTATCTTGGAATGCTATTATCTCTGCTCATTCTAAAGATTCTAACGGTTTGAAGTATTTTGAACAGATGCAGCGTGATAACGTTAGACCTGATGTTATCACGTTTGTCTCGGTTCTCTCTCTCTGTGCTAATAGGGGAATGGTGGAAGATGGGGAGAGACTATTCTCTTTGATGTCGAAAGAATACGGGATAAACCCGAGAATGGAACACTATGCTTGTATGGTGAATCTCTATGGAAGAGCAGGGATGATGGAGGAGGCTTATTCAATGATCGTTCAAGAGATGGAGTTTGAGGCTGGTCCAACTGTTTGGGGAGCTTTGTTATACGCTTGTTACCTTCATGGAAACGTAGATATAGGAGAAATTGCTGCTCAACGTCTTTTTGAGTTAGAACCTGATAACGAACACAATTTCGAGCTGTTGATGAGAATTTATAGCAAGGCAAAGAGAACAGAGGATGTTGAGAGAGTAAGGCAGATGATGGTAGATCGAGGATTGGAGACATAGGTCTACCCGAAGGTACATACGATTTTGTCTTTCATAGATCAGTCCATGTGATGTCATAGTAATCTTTACACACACAAGTGACTTGTTTGTTCATAGAGAAAAGGATCACGTGACATGTGTGAACGCGACTGATTGGTTAGCAGTTACTTATATATGTCTATAGATTCTCGTGGGATGTCTTTTGCAAGATTTGACTTGAAAACCAGCGTCTTTCACTAGATTATACTTTTTCCACTGCATTATTCAATTTAAAAGCCATATTTCTCGTGACCAGTGTTTTCATATGGTTTAGTAACATGGGTTTAGTCATTGGTCACGTGCTTTGGACCCACCACTTGCATATTTAGAAAGCTAGGATCCAAATATGTTTGTCTATAAGAATTATAAGATAATGTGGAAGGCTGAAAGCAATAAAAACACTGTATGTGAAGACAAACAGTTCCAGCTTATCCTCTTTTATTGATACCTTCATTGCTTCACATTTATTAACGTTTCAACTAACTCCAATTTTTGCTCTAAAAAATATATAGTGCTTTGGCTGTTAGGATTTAAGGATCAATGTGCCTGCATTCATTACATTCTATAAGCCTCTCTATAACTCCCTGAACCCTTCTGCCCCTACTCCCACTATAAGTTAAATTCAAAAGTCCATTTGTGTTTGGAACCCAAAATGGCGAAAAGTTTAGATCTTTCTCTGATTCTCTTTGTTCTGTATGTGACCACCGCAGCAATAGCCATGGCGAGAAACCTTGGAGAGGAATCTAATGATGATACAGAGTTCATCAAAACCTCTTGTGAGACAACAACGTACCCGGAACTATGCTTTCAGTCTCTGTCTTCATATGCAAGCGAGATCAAGAAGCGGCCACGTCAGCTCGCCGAGACAGCGCTTGCAGTTAGCATGGCCCGAGCAAAGTCAGCTAAAACATATGTCTCAGATATGACTGACTATAAAGGAATCACAAAGAGGCAGCACGAGGCTGTAGTAGACTGTGTAGAAGAGATGGGAGACACTGTTGACAGGCTGAGCAAGTCGCTGAAAGAACTGAAGCATCTGGAGGAAGGTGAAAGCGGACAAGACTTCTGGTTCTGTCTGGGCAATGTCCGGACGTGGACAAGCGCGGCTCTGACAGATGAGACCACGTGTCTTGATGGGTTTGGAGGGAAAGCCATGGATGGGGAGCTGAAAAGCTTAATCAGAGCACACATTCTGCGTGTGGCGCAAGATACAAGCAATGCCTTGGCTTTGATCAATGTATTTGCTTCCAAGCATTGATGATATTGCCAAGGTTTAGCCTTGGGGACTTGAGTTTTTTACTCTTGGATTTGGTTTCTATTGTATTTTCAAGAAATGTGTTTTGGTTTGGTTGAGTCATATCAGTTTCTCTTGCCATATTGTTATATCATCTACGGTTTTACATAGTTTGAAGCTGCTGAATTTTTTTTATCGGTGAAATATATAGATTTGTAAGCCATGTAAAGTATTTTGCAATCTCCTCTTTTAAACCTTTCTCAGGTCATCGTTGATGTTCTTCATTCATCTGAGTTAGTGATAGCAGCAGAGCTGAACCCTACGAAAGGCTTGACGGACCTAATGGGTTTGGCTCAGTAATGTCCTCGATAATCCGCGACCCAACTTGTCTTCTGAAAATCAACTTGGACACAATTATAGGTCAATATTGAAATACTAATTTTTAAATTATTTTGCAAGATGATATCTGATGTAATTAATGTTAAGAAATCAGATAAAATAAATGAAACTTACATGTACTCCATCACAAACTTCAAAAGACTAACTTAAAAATGATATACGTCTAGTTAACATAAGATAAGATCCAAAAACATTTCTCCATCTTTTCATTTTCATTTTTTCTCCATTGCTTAATAATAAGCATATAACTTTAAGACCTTCTCAAATATTTTTTTTTTCAAGATAAGTTACGTTAACTAATACTATAAATATTAACGAAAAAACACTTCAAACTAAAAAGGTATATACTTTGACAAGCTTTAGTTGATAAAAAAGAATAATAGGAAACGTTAAATAATGATATGGTCCATCAAAAATAATAAACTTAAATAACGCTTGTTCAATTATACATTAACAAAATAGCTTTATAAAAGTTTTGGACAAAGATTTAGGAAAAAAAGCTTTATTGGCCATGAAGAGCGCATATTTTGTCGGGATTTTGAGGCGGACAGCTCCAAGTTAATCAAAAATGTCACAGTCTTCTATCGAGTAATCACTTTTTTTTTGTTTCCAATCTATTGGAAGTCGAGTTATGCCTTATCCGAGATAGCTTGTCTAGTGTTTCTGTCTTTAATTTCTTGCATTTTAAATGTTTAGAAACTTTTGGATCCGTAAGTTTAGATTCGTTGTTGATATTAAGAGAATCTACGAAATCCTTCTCCATATGGCGGAAAATGTTCTAAGGAGTAAGGTCCACGGAAAATGGCCAACTGGAACCGTTCATCATGGCATATGAAATGCAAATCCTTCTAACATGTTGATCCATATAGAGTCAAGCCTCGGTTATTTTGAAATTTTAAATCTTGCCGAATTTTCTAATCCAGTATATTTAAAGATGCTTCTTTCATGCGTTTTCCACTCATGACATTGCCTAAATGTCCACCATATATTGTTCTGTCACATGTTATTATTTTATGATTGTCATAACGAATTAACAATGTGAACCCACGAATGAAGAACCAAAAGTCAAAAACATATATAAAATCTAATATTCATGAAACGTATTGGTATACTTCAACTTCAAATGCACATTGTGATTGTCAATTAATCCTAAAACGCTACACATTGTGAATTTATATGATCACTAATCATGCCACAAAGATAAGAAAACAACACGTCCAACTTTAACAAACAAACAAAAAAGAAAAGAATACAGTTAAAAAAAACAAAAAATAAAAGAAAACGTACACATGCACATGCAATGATATAAGGTGAAATAAATGGTTAATTCAGTAACGTATATAATTAGTAATAAGAGCCAAAGTATTGCTTGTAGTCCTTGAAAGATCAGAAACAGCCTTCTTCACCTTCTTCTTCGTCTGACCATTAACTTTCCATTCCTCGAACTCGTCCGTACACGTGGTCTCGTCTGTCAACGCCGAGCTCACAAACGTTTTCACGTTCCTTAGATGCTCCTCCTTAGAGATTCCTCCGCCGTTGAGATTCTTCATTTCGGCGATAGCTTGCTTGAGCTCGTCGACAGTGTCCTTCATCTCCTCCAGGCAGTCCTTGAGGATTGGAACGTCTCGGCTGGAGGAAGATTTGGCCTTTTTGAGAAGGCTAGAGACGACGGACGTTGCGTTTTTGGCGGATTTGAGGTTGACGCTGAGCGATGTTGTGCAGAGTTTGATTGGATCGGATTTGATGGTTGAAGAGTAGGAGGACAATGAGCTGTAGCACATTGTAGGGTATGTTGTTGAGTTGCATGCCGTTTTTACGAACGTTTTGTAGTTTTGGTATCTGGCTGGTGGAGTTGCTGATGTTCTCGGGATGTTTGATGAACTGATGAGAGCCATGAGAGTCAGAGAGAGTATCACGAAACGCAACATGTTTGTTAGTTAGGGGTTTTGTACTCCTTAACTTGGGGTTTGTGCAAACTTTTGGGGGAATTGTGAAACTATGCAGTATGTGTATATATATTAATCTAATACACAACACATATTGGATTATTAAGTGTATCTCAATTATTAAGGAATTGATTGGATCTAGACATATAGTCTAAATGTAATAAAAAAATTATTTTGACTTACAACGAAATAGTATGTTTAAACCTTTTAATATTTTGGAAACAAATAACGGCAGAGCTATTAATTTCGGTATGAACGGAAAACATATATGTTCATTGTTCGTTCAAAGGTCGCTCTCTGAATTAAAAAAAAATAATGCGATAAAAACTTTATAATATGAGATATCCGAAATTCATTTAAACCATGTGACATCTCATTCTGTTTGTTCCTTAACCACCAATGTATGTTAGTATCATTTTCCATCAATCATTACACTGTAAAGTGTCAACAATCACACCCTTCGTCATGGCTGTTTTCAAATTACATCACCGTTTACTTATCTGTTTATAATAATTTTGCAAAACGTTGGCGTCTCAAATTATACCGAGCAATCATGATCAGATTTTTTCTTGGTGTCCAAATAAAACTAGAAGATGAATACAAACTTCATTCCGGTGTTTAAGCAAGGTGGCACGTGATGTGATATGATGCCCATGTAATATGAACGTGGACCAGATCTTTTATTTCGGAGAAACATCATTTATTTTGTTTATTTAAGATAGTATTAATCATCTTTCTTCTGTAATTATTAAGAAAGACAGATCAATGTATCATGGTATGTATATTATAGGGAATTGATATTCAAATTGATCTTCGATGCATGAAAGGTGTTTTTTGCTGGAAGTTGCACACAGGGTCGTGCTTACCTTGAAACAAAAAGGTAAATGTGTTAAGCCCCCAGATTTTGTATAAATTTTGAGGCCTTCAATTCTAAAAGAAAAAATTGATTTAGTGTATTAGTTAAACTAAAAGATTAATTTGGGCTATCGTCATTAGTTGTTAACATACTTTCGTATTGAGGGAGATATATTTCCTTCACCAATTTTATTAAGTTTTTTAATTTATCATGTCACAAGAAAACTGGTTTAGTCATACAAGATAGCTACGGTTTAAACACTTAAGGAATTCTATTTCAAAATCAATGTCATTTTCTCGTATTTGTTTCAAATGAATATATGATTTCCGCATCTGAGACAATATTTTGGGGTTAATTATAAGCAAATTATATCAAGAAGAGAAAGAAAAGCATCCAACAATTCAAATATCATTGGGGATGCCACAAGACTGACAAATGTCACACATCTGTTAGAATCGACAAACAAGTGTACTTATCGTATGATTCAAAATACTATGTATATCAAAAACCAAACAACAAGTGGAGCTTTTACCAATAAGAGTTTTGGAAGCATTCGATTATGCTGTTGAAAACATGAAGGATGTGGACGGTTCAAAACAACAACAAAAACCCCAACTTTTTCATTACAATTGAGAATAGTGATAACTTAGAACATAGTCCAAAATGATTCTCAACCAATTTGATCTAATACCAAGCAAGAACCAGAAGTTGTTCTGATCACATGGAAAGCAAAGATCTATGGAATATGAGGATTAATTAATCTGAAAATCACTAAGATAATCCAATGCTTAACATGTACTACGATCTACAGCCGAGCGAGTAGGGAGACCAGGAAAAACAGACCGGAGAACTTCACTTCCTCCGGTCGGTCAACACAAAGATGTAAAAAGGCTCAGCAAAAAGTGAACACCGAAGCCAGCACTGCCATTAGCATGCTAAACATTAGCTGCAAGTGTCCATTCAATATTGATGTTGCAGCCGAATGGTGTTGCTTCCTGCAATAATCATGAAGAAGAGGGTTAAGATTCTATGTCACATTGTAGAGCAAAAGAGTGAGAGAAGGATAGCAAACTTTCAGAGCTTACTTCTGTAAGTATCCAAGGGCACCACAGTAAAGGACATTGTCAGGAGGATCCATCTCTGTCTGACCATTCTCCTCAGGGTTTATGATCCTCATGTAAGTTTCTTGACCAAGATACCATCTGTCAAGATTCTCTACTCGGATGTTCCAAACTCCAACATTGTCAAGGGAAATAAGTCCAGCCGTCCAGCCCCCTGGGTAAACCTAAGTTACAAGAAAACCAAAGTAAATAATGATTAGGAAAACTTGCAGATCAGAGTGATGTGAGCGACGCTGCGGTGTATGAACCTCGATTGTGCTTCGTGAGATGGCATCGTAGTTGTTATATGAACCCTTTTTGTCTTCTGACCAAATACCTAAGTCCATCCTGAATAACATGGTACAGCAACACCAGCTTTTCATTTTCGGTAGATACTAAAAGGAAAAACAAGTATAGATGACACGGTGTCATGGTTTTTCTTACCCAACAACGAAAAACGTATAGCCATCAACATGGAAGCTCTGCATCTTGGTGTCATTGTTCTGGAAAACAACTTGTATAAAGCCCTTGTATGTTGCGTTGATCATAGACCTGTCCAAACGAGGAGGTCTATCAAAAGGTCTGTCAGGGAAGTCCAGCTTATAAGCTCCTTTCACTTTATGGCGATCCGCAAGCCTCACTGGAGTGCTTGGATTCACAAATGAAATTCCGTTAAGTGTAGCCCGACGTGACCCGTTAATTGTTGTTGGAGGCAAACTTCTAAAGATGTATGTGTTAGTGATGTTAATTTGACCGTAGTGAAACGATCCCTGGGGATTTGGACGAGCTCCACTAGCAGATGTGTTTTGCCTGCAGATGAAAAGAAGTCAGCTTTACCGGAACAAGGTGTAGGACTAAGTAGGGGGAAAATGTCAATGCACTTGCGCCAAAATCTAAAAATAAAAAAATACAAACCTGATGGCCCTTGGCTGGGTCATTGCTGACCACGGGGCAGAAACATCTGTTTTTGGAACTGGTAGAGGACCAGAAGCAGGTCCATTGGAATTAGAATAATGGAGAACGGCGACACCAGTGACTTTTTGCCACACGGTTTCATTCACAAATCTTGCACTGGCCACAATGTAGTAGTCACTTGTGGCGTTTTGGTCCATGGTTACCAAGAATGAATACGACTGTCCTACATGAATATCAAAATCGGTAAAGTTTGTCTGTGAGGTATAGTGTCCGTCGGTTTCTACCAAAAGCAAATTGTGGTTCTGAATCCTGAAGTTCAGGCTTGTCGAGATCCCAACATTGTGAACTCGGATTCTGTATGTCTTCCCTGCAAAATATAACACACCAATAAAGCAACATAGTGAACTAGTCATTTGCAGTATTAAAAAGGACGAATCTTGATTTTTCCCTAAAGATTTTAAATGTAGACTTTTGAAGTACCATCTTAAGATATAAGGAAGTATTAAATCACCAGAACTAACTGAGACCCAACGCAGGCAATCAGAAAAAGTTTTACTAGAATGCGTAGGGAAAGTCAAATGAAAAGAGACATATGTCTCATGAGACAAAGTGAAAGCAAAATTCATGAAATAATCCAAATGTAGTACCTGGATCAACATGAGCGGTCAAGTAATCAATTCCATCAGGTACACTACTGTTGTACTTGTAAGGACCCTTCCCATTGATGAGGACTCCATCCGGCATCCCAAGTTCTTTCCCAGAGTCGAGTATTCTCCTTAATGCCTGAAGAAGACCAAAGGTATAGATTAAAACAAACGGGTAACGATAATCAAACGCAGACAAAGACAACAGACAAAAGTGATGATTACATACCTTATGGTCCTGAGTGTACCAATCACCAATAGTGAAGATGATTTCGCTGTCAGGCTGTGGGAAAGGGATGGGAATAATGTTCCGGTTGTTAATGACGATGGGACCAAAACCACCAGATGCTCTCTGAAAGTTCATTGAAGGGGCGTAGAAAAAGCTTCCAATTTGATCTTTCACTTGAAACTGGTAAGTAAAGTTCCATCTCGGAGGAATTGGGCAGTTTGTGCCAAGAACACCGTCTTGCCACGAGTTACGGCGCATTTGGATGCCAGGCCTATTCCAACAAAACAAATAGACGAACACGAGAAGACAAGTAGTCACATACCAAATGAGAATCAAGCACCTTTTATGTAATCAGTTGGTTAAAAAAAAGGAGGACTCTTGGACTCACCAAGTCAAGAGAAGAGGCTCATCCAAATGATTGGAGACTTTAACAACAACATTGTAGTTGGTAGTAGCATTAAGAAGAGGTCCTGGAAACTGGCCATTGACGGCTATCACCTGAAATTCAATCAAAAACATGTTTGAACACTACATAAGAAGTTAGCACACAATTCAAAGTAGCAAACTTTTGACATCACACATAGAAGATCTAAAACCCATGTAAAGTCACAATCTTTGAGTCTACGGTATTGGGTTTTAAATCAACTCAAGTGACCTTCTTTAGCATTTATCAGGTTCGAGATTGAACAAACCCATCAGTCGTCAAAACCCAAAAGACACTGAATCTCTCTCGATTGACACCGAATCCGAGAGTTTCGGGAGAAAGTAAAGTGAGGAAGGAAAACGGAACCTGTTGAGGAACGCCGAGAGGGGAAGCAGTGATGTAAGAAACTTTGAAGTCGTAGGAGACGAAAGGGTCCCCCGCAAAAGACACGCCGAAGAGAAGTAGGAAGCAGAGGAAGGAAGCGAAAGCAGAAGAAGGAGAGAAGTTGAGAGGAACTGCCGCCATTGGTTTTACGTTTTGGAAATCAGAAAGGAACAGACTTTGACATAGTTATGAAGAAATTGAAAGGAAAGAGAGGAAAAAGGGGAAAGAAACGGTAGAGAAGACGAAGAAATGAGGTGTGAAGTGTCAGTGTGGGTTTTTGAATTTCTTTACATGAGTCTGGAAATACAAAGGCCCGGTTTTTTCTATTACTATTCTTTTTCCTGCCTTTTGGCATTATTCTTAAAATATGTATTTTTCAAAAAAAAAGTATTGTCATGTATTTAAATTTAAATTTATGTTTACATACACAGCCAAGTTTTTAATTAGGTGTTACAGCTAACAGCTCTGCTATGTGTGAGATTTAATTTTGACCTAACTAATCAGGTAATTGGTAACAATGTAACATGTTGATGCAGTTTACTACTCCAGGAATTAAAAAAAAAAAACTAAATTATTGCAAAAAAGTACGGAGTATTAAAGAAAAGTATTAGTGTGAAAAACTTCATTGTAAGATAGAAAGTTCCTATCATTTAAAACTAAATTATTACAACTCAAGACCAAGACTAAGATTGTTGTTCATTTTTTCTTATTTTGTTATCATGTGGATTTGAAGACCAAATAGCGAAAATTCTAGAGAATTAGCTAGCATAAACCACTAGCTATGCTATGTGTGTTAATCCAGATTTCGTGTTTTATTTCTTTATTATCTATCAATCCAACGTGTGTGATATATGATGGGAATTCACATTCATACATATATATATATATATAGTGGATAATATAGTGGATAACTGCTTAATGTATTGTAGTGTTTGATGTAAAAGGTTAAAATTGTTGAGACAAGGAAACTTGGATAAACAAATTTAATTTGAAAGTCAAGCGTGCAAGACCGTTTGAAATGCAAAGATTGAGGAGAATCCGGAGACGAAGACCTGGAAACATGCGCAGAAGAATGTGGGAACAAATTACCACCTATTCTGCTATTTTAATACAATTGTTATGAGTTATGATACCAATTGGCTCCCCCTTGTTGGTCGTGATGAACTTATTTACAGAAAAAAACAGACTATTAAATTCTTCAAAATAATACTACGTACTAAACTAGTGATTCCTTTTCCTTATTGATGATGTGCCGCGCTAATCCATAATTTCTCTCTTTTCAATAAAGCCAAAGCCTTCAAATATTTAGTTATGAGAAAACAGATGAACTTATTCAAGAAGATATATAAAAATAAAGCGAGCTAACTAGAATCGTATTAAAATAGATAAACGGGTCTTTTGCCAGAGCAACTTAAGCTCTGCATGAACATGAAGAAAAAGTTGCTTTTTCGAAAAAAACAAAACTGTTCACAATCTTTTGTTGCCTTGGAATTGCGGTGAAAGTACCTACATGATACTTCTTTATTGAATATACAGGAGTATAAGATAATGCAACATAATTGAAATGGTTAGGAAACAAAATAACAAATAAATGTATCTGTATTGCTTTCTTCAAGCAAATTGTAAATGTTAGGTAGTTATAACTTCACGTATTTATTTATTTAATTATCTTTCTTCACGGCAACAAAGCCCACAAGTTCTTGCTTTTATCAGGAAGTTCTAAGCAAATGTAATTTACTATTTTTAAACACTCACAAAATTGTACTATACATTTCGGTAAACATATGAAGAGCTATAGATATAACCCAAAAAAAAAGCGACTACATATGTATACTAATGTACAGTATGTGTGCCTAATAAGGCTTGATTTTTTCTTCACAAATTACCCCATCTCTTTTGAGTCACAATGGACCACATCGAGGAGCTCTTTGATTTTTTTTTTAAATAAAAGCTAGTATGTATCATCAGGATTCGGACCGCCTTTATAATTAACTATTAGTATTTCGTTGTCTACTTTAATTTATTTTGAGCAGGTGATGTTGGTAAGAAAATCGTAATTCCTCCAACCGAGGCTGCATATATATTATTGTTTTATTACATTATTATACTATTAGAAATTTAGAATACATAATTGTTGAGAGTTGAGACTACTTTCCTTAAAAATAGTTGGATGGCAAAAAAAAAAGTTGGATGATGATTAATTTTTTTTTAAAAGGATTTAGACTTAATCATAAGTAGAATCCAAAAAAGCTAAATTGTAAACCACGAATAACACGTAACCCTATGTGGGGCTGTTTAGTTACTGAGCTAGGTTGCAATTCCCTTTAGAATGTATCTGACATATCCGTATATCACTTGATACAAAATGTCATAGTGGAAGGAGATAGCAGGCTTATTAGGGTTTCGGTAAACACCCGAAGACTTGCTCGGTTCTTTTGAGATCCCATTTCCAACCAGAGTTTACAGAACAACAAAGGCTATTCCATTTTATGATAGCGACAAGATCTAATATGCATATGGAATGGAAGAACGTGATGAAATCAAAAAGCAACAAGACGTGGCGAGCATCACATAGATGTAAGAGCTTACAACGGAAGACACGGCTTAAACAAGCATGAACTGAGCTCATGGGTAAGCATCTCACAAGCCAGGGCCTCTGAGTTAACGAATTTCAAAGGTAGGGACTTGTAAGCAATAGACACTAAAACGATAAACAAACTAAAGACAAGTGTTTTCGTCAATTGGGAAGAAGTATTTATGAAATATAAACAAAAATGTGTAATGGTTGGTGGGAGTAGCAAGAAAAGTGCAACACATGGGGAATGGAATCCCTCTACATGATCCAGGAGACAATATAAAAGACGCAAATGAAGCTTACAAAACGCACGTATAGCATGTAGATGTGACACCGCAAAACTTCAAAGGAAAAGAAGACGACTCAAAGAGAGAAAACAATAGAAGTATAAATAAGACACTCATGTTTTCATCAACAAAACTTACAAACTTACCTAAAACGCCTACGTATTATATGAGAAACGCTGCCAAGCTCCTGTATTAAGATCGATGACACCTTAACATTTTCGAGGCATTCATTTACTTACATTTATAGTTCTGTCTGCCTCACCGATGAGGAGAGGTCGACATGGATGTTATCTTCTACTTGAATGGCTTTTAGGGAGCCCATATTTGAGCTTGAGACAAGCCCCCACACATCTGATCTTTTAAAAGTCCTATTACGTCATCTTGGCTTGCTCAAAGCCTGCGTTTTCTAGATACGCAACTTAAGGAACGTAAGTTAGCACCGCTAGCAAAACTTCAGGAGCCAAAAACAACGAAACCTCAAAACATTCAGGCTTAAGTTATCAAAGCTAGTCTAGATGGAATAGGACATTTTTAAGTTTTAAGACAAAAAAAAAAAGAGTTTACACATTTGATGATATACTACATAACAGGCTATTGGATCAATAACAGTAGATTTTTTTAATTACTTTCTTTTATTGTAAATTACACATATTCTTATACAGGAGAGGTAGCAGCATAGAGTGGTCACTATCCCTCGAAACTGGAGCCGAGGTCAGACTGCGACAAGATATCTCCAGACCACCGGGGTCTCAGCACCTTGTGTAAATATCCAAACTTTAATTTTTCGCAAGAGAGCAATGAACAGAAGCTATACACTAGAGCCTCTTCTTCTCTATAGCAAAGAGCGACCCTCTTCTTCTCTATAGCAAAGAGTGATGCACAACGCCTTCTATTTACAGCGGGTGAAGCTTGGAATGTTGGGTGGTGTGTAAACTTGAGGACAACGATATGTCCCGAATAATTAATCTAAACCTAAGGTTGAAATAGAAGTGCAGCAAGTTCTCAGTATTTTACAAAACTATCATCACATCTGGAGAAGATTGTTCACTGTAACAGCAACAGAGTTTGTTCTCTGCAAGTCCTGCAAGAAATTGAAACGCAACATGTTCTAGTATTAAGTCACAAGAATTTTAGAACTGAACAATTTAGTATTCCGCTACAACATTCATCACTTACGGACCAGTCATGTGCAAAGAAGTGAACAAATAACGGACAATGTTTTAAGGCAAATTGACCACATAAAGATAAAGTGATGAAATTCGGTTTCAGGTATGATATTTCGTTTCTTCATGCAAAACTATCAAAATGACCCAGCAACTCAACCATGTATGCACTCTTCGTCAAAGGTTACTACAGAGTATCCAATATGCACTTAAACTTTACCTGGAAAATAATTTCATCGGGCACATGCGGCATGACTTCCCTCACTGTCGCGGCCATAGCTAGTATATTTGCCAAGCTTTCATTTGTCCCACTTGATACAGTTCTTAGATGCAGGCCACCTGTCCTTCCACCAGCACCTGGAGGTACGGTTGTAGAAGAAGTGGATGCTTGTGAAGGGTTCATCGGCCATAAACTCCAAGCAGCATCGTCGAGTGCAGTTTGAGCGTAACTTTCCCCAACAGATGCAAGATGCCTCATCATCATCTGAACCCGCCCGAGTCCAACAGACCTATTAGCGGTAGAGGGACCAGCGACATCAACACCCTGACCTGACCATGTCTGTAGCCAGCTTGGATCCAATCCTAGATTCCTATTTTGTGAAAGAAAAGGGTGATAATTTTTACAATCCAGTTCGAACAAATCCAAGAAAAAGCAACAAATAGTGGTAGCCAAAAACCAAATATTTCTTGCTAACCAAAATACTTTGGATATTGTCTTATAATTAAGGTAACACAAATTCAGTATGTCCGCACCAAGATTAAGGACCCACGGGAAAAGAATCATTTAATAAAGCAAATCATTACTTTGATTTAGTTAATAAGTCAATCATGAAAGAATAATGAACTGAACCTTGAAGGGTCACTTTCAACGGAATTTGGCATCTCGGCAGGAAATAATCCAGTGGGTAGTGGATGTCCAGGATTGTTTTGTCTTTCAAGCTGACGGGCTAACTGCTCATCACTTGAGACTTCCGCAGAGCGAGGGTTCACCTCAGTTTCAGTTCTACCAACAAAAAGAGGCTTACGACATGTAGGACAAGAGTAAACCTCATTTAGACCTTGATCCAACCTGCCAGCATGAAAGCATCATCAGGATCAGCAGTTTAAGTCATAAATACTTGAGGCTGTTGGTATCTAGCTAACCGCACCAGGATCGCAGGCATCCAAGATGGAAAAGATGGTTGCAGTGAAGCTTTTTAGCCTTCGCCATAGGTTCCTGCCATTCATAATGCATCCACGAGTTTGAGGTAATGAAAAGGTGTATGAAAATAACTCCATAGAATAGCATACCCGGCAAATAGCACATTCATCGTCATATGCCCGTAACTCTTCAGAAGTTGCATCGGGAAGGGCTGCATGGAGAGCGGCCAGAGCTATTCTCAGTTTAATGTATCCTTTTATACGTTTCAAAATTGCACTGAGCAATGCCTGCCAAACCAAACAGAAAACCAAGTCAAAGATACAACAATTGATTGTTGTGCCTAGTATGAAGTAAGTAACCAAGAGAGCAACACTAATTTAAAGAAAGTCACTTGACAAACTTACACGTATATTGAGAAACAAAACTGCATCCACCAGATGAAAGGCAATGCCATGCAGCCACCAAATGTGCAAATAATGACCTAATGCCATTACCAAAGTAGCCATGTCCAGGAAGAAACCAAGGTTTCGGTTGAGGAGGCCCTTCCATTCCAACAGTGAGCCTATCCAAAGGGTAAGAGTTTACCTTGAGTGGAGTTCTAATAGACCAGATATATCCATCGAAATTAACTCCAGAAACTTAGATTTTTAACAGAAAAACATGGCATAACACCAGAAAATAAAAGACCTGCTGTCATGGAATCGAGAAATTTAGATCTTTGGCAGTCCGAGTTCTTCACTGATAAGTGGTTGATCCACATATCAAGAAGCTGAAACCCATGAATTAACAGCGCCTGCAAGATAATCCGAATCAGCTCTATAGTTTGTTGACCATTGTTACAAAAGAAGGACAATAAGTTGGACGAAGAAGACACTGCTATTACTTAAGTACCTGCAAGGTCTCAAAAGCTATACTGCATGGCTCAAAAAGTAACAACAGATACACAGAGGAACCAATTGTATTGTATGTCATAAGTGAAAGCTTTATCCTGCAAAATAGGACGAACAAAATAAAATCCTTTTTACTCAAATAATTATTCAGAAATTAATGATATCATTACTCAAGAGCGTTGTCCATGTAGGTTGATTCGTTTTACTTCCTCGATAATACACATTACTCAAGACTTGTTTAAGAAGTATATATGGAGTCCAAAGAGAAATAGTATGGAAAAATGACTTTGGCAGTTTAAGTTCGTAAAGAGACAGAAAATGCAGCAATTGGACTTTTGACAATTTACCACAAAGTTTAGGAAATACCACAACATATCAACGGAGAGAACCAAGAAAAGCACTGAATACACACGGAAGTATGTCCAAGGTGTAGACGAAGGCGATGCATTCAATCGTTCAAGCCGGTCTCTGGCTAAAGCTTGAAACATCTACATGACATTACAAGATTCGCATTAGGAGGGTGTCTAGGAATGAGAATTCATAATTTTGTTCATCACAAATCAAGAACGCCAATATTTCCTACAAACATTATACCATACCTTTAAAGTGCATAGAACAGTCAGCCAAACAGTCCACAGTATACCCTGAAATAGTGTTGGGGGAATCACCAGCGGCAGAAATGTACCCTAGGAGGAAAGGAGAAAAAAGGGATTTAATCTATTGACACAGAATATAGGTTGTTGTATGTCGCAGTTTTGTTTCTAAACCAAGTAAGAACAGCTACCTTGTAAATGATGTAATTGGCAAGTCGCTCCACCAACTTTTTAGTTTCAACTCCATACAAATCTCCAAAAAATAGAGTCTGCAAAAGACGCTTAAAAGACATTAGAACCACAGAAAATGGTTGCAAGACATTTCCAGAAACGATCAAACAATCAGTAAGACTGTGCACATTACTATGGTAACGAACAGCATGAAGTCTTATCTTCTTGAGTTTTCTTCATGCAAGACATTTTCTTAGCCCTAAACAGAGTTCGACTCTTACACATTAAGAACACTTGCTTCCTATGCACAGCACTTTATTCGTAGGAATTATTATAATGTTTTCGCTTGTAACCAAACTCAGCTATAAATTGGACTTTTTCCAACAGAAAAGATATCAGTGGTGACAAGTATGATACTTTTAGAGCAAAAAAGTAGTTCCCAAAGCAGCAAGTGAAACCATTAAGAATAAATAACGAGACACTCAGTCAATAACCCAGTCTAGAAAATATGAGGAAATTTCATAAAGGTACTACATTTCTTGAAATATTAATCTAAGAGAGATTGAGAGTCAAATTTCATCGATTAGGAGGGAGCCTACAGTGACATTAAGTTTACGAAAGCTAAAAATTAGAAAAAAAACATTGCTTGAATTGAATAACGTCAGTCTTACCTTGAGAGAAAGTACCAGAAGAATATACACATTGAGCACAAAATTTGTCAGCAGCGCGATTGTAAAGTAAGACCCCAGAAGCAGCTCAAGCGCATGCTCAGAGTCTCCTAAAGAAATGTTCTTAGCTATGAGCCCATCTGCTCTAAGTCTATCGAGAGACAACTCGGTCCAGACTTGAAGCCCCACAAAGCTCAGAGCTGTTGATGCCACCGACACGGACAAGTACCTTATCCCCATGAGGAAGAATAACAGCTTCGCCACTTAAACTTAGTACCCTGAATCTCAGTTTAATCATATTAGCATGATGCCATCTGCAGCAACAACATGATCTCTCATCAGTATCTAAAGCCTAAGACTTGAGAAACAAACACACAATGCCAAGTGGACAAACAATAATCACAAAATCAACTCTGGAGAGTTGAAAGAATATATACAATTGACGAAACTAAAATCGACTGTTTGCATCAGAAAGACAGAAACTTTTGCAGACAATTGAGCTCACAAACAAACAAACAAAAAAAGGATTCTTTCAGAATTGAGTATATCCCTCATGATTCCACAGGTGAAATTCGATGCATAAGAGAAACCAAAAGGACATGATCCCAGATTGAAACCATTCAGAAACATGAATACAATATATATTAGAAAAAGTGGAAGAATCGTGGAACACAAAGGAGCTGGGGAAGATTCAATGAATAATCAGCGGTGGAAATGCAGATAAGCAAGCAAGAGATCATACTTTCTACAAAATCGATCGAATCTTAGAAAAACCTGAATCTGTGAAGCTGTCGGTTGGAAATTCTTTTTAAGCACAGGCCTCTCTGTCTCTCTCTCGATCGAGAGAAGGGAAAAAAAGCAGAAAGGAGCAAAATTCAATCTCTTCTTCTTCTTCTTCCAGGAAGAAAAGTATTATTATTAAAAAAATATAAAGAAAAAAAAAGAGAAGCGATACGGTCAACGAAGATTTTTTTGGAGGCTAATTGTTCAACATACACTATGTTTACATGAAAAGTTTTATATATGCGAACATGAAAAAAAAAAAAAAATCATCTATATATGGTTTTGGTGAAACCAAAAGCTCAACTTATATTATTGTCTGAACATTACCGTAACTATGTTTAACTCATGTAGAGTTGCTAACTGTTTATTATTATCTTTAGAGAAATAAGATTTGACAGCTGAACAGATTTGAATAAGACCCAATTAACCAAAACATGAGTCATTATGTTAAGTTAAAACTATGTTTGGGCCACGTTCTCTCTACAGGCCCATTAATTCATCATTTGATCGGATTCTTCGACTTGTGTAGAATTGTCAAGATCCATCTCCGCGAATTTCGCTCTCTCCGATTCAAAAACCCTAACTATCTCCCGATCTAGGTTAACGCCGGAGTTGGGAGAATAACCACGGAGAAAGAAGATGGGAATAATAAGGAGCAGCTTCACTTTCCTGACGGGAACAGTGTGCGGGATCTACATCGCTCAGAACTACAACGTTCCTAACATCAAGACGCTTAGCCACTGCGCCGTCTCTATGGCCAAACAACTTGAGGAGAAATACCGCAAGCCCAAAAGTAGAGACGACGACGTTTGACAACATTCTTTGCTTCTCCACCGAAACCGTTCCTTCTTCTTAATTTTTGTTTTTTTCTCTTTTTATTTTGAGGGTTTGTCTCTGTGATTGTAAATTCAGATATAATCGACAATCAAATACAAGATCAAATGAATATTCAATTCTCAGAATTTTGAAGATTTTTAATCTTAATTCAAGGTTGACTAGAGTAGGTAACTTTATTCTCATTCAAATTTAAACATTGGAAAAAAAAAGAAACCAAAGTAAAACAACAACAAATAATGAAAAAACTCAAAGAAGGACATCAATGGGAGCTCTGGATGCTGGTGATGATGCAACCACTTCACCACCTTCCTCAGATGATCCATACAACATAGCTTTCACTTCCGCTACAATAAGCTTAGTGAGCAACAACCCAGAGATGAAAGCTGCTGTCATCAGCATGTAAAACACGGCGTCCCAGCTTATCGCTGAGATGTAACCTGTAAGTACCGGTCCTATCGCTGCACCTACAGATCCTGTCCCGTCTATGATAGCTGTCACTGTAGCCAAAGCCCTTGCATTGCCTTTTAGTGATTTGTGTGTCCCGAGATCAGCTGAGACAGCTGTTGTTATGAGAGCAAAAGGTCCATTCACGAACACTCCTGATGTGAACATGAGGATGATGTTGATGGTCATCGAGATGTGTCCGTAGATTCTGTATAGGAAAAGAGCTGGGATCGCTAGGTAGATGAATCCTGCGGCTGTGATTGCTCTGCCGTCAAGCTGATCAGAGATGTATCCGGCTAAGATTCCTCCTACCACGCCTCCAACGTCGAAGAGTGTCGACAAGTTTCCTGATGTCTCCTCGGACAGGTACTCTCCTCCAATCACTGCACCAAGTAATAATTGAGACAGTCTATACATAAACGAAGGCCAAAACTAAATGTGTTGGTGAAGAAACATACTGTTGTGGCTGACGTAGAAAGGAAGCCAGTAGAGGAAAGTGTAGGAGACTAACTTGGTGAAGAAGAGGCAGAAGGCGAAAGGAGCAACACCGGGGATTTTCCAAGCGGCCAAGAACCCTATTGCTTTTCTATCGAATCCAGTACTCATTCTTGAGCTTAAGAAGCTTTCTGTAATGGTGTCACCTAGCCTCATGGTGGAGTCAACTTCAGTCCCATCTCTCTCAGCGCCAACGGTAGGAGGGTTCACCGGCAAGAAAAAGTAGACTACGATGCCGAGGAAAGTTATGAGCAAAGCCGGACCAAGAAATGACCAACCCCACCCAAATCTAAGCAGCCCGGATGCGAGTAGAGACCCTGTGATGTTACCGAGAGAAGTGTGAGCACTCCAAACACCCATAATCATTCCTCTTCTCTTCTTGTCGAACCAGTTCCCGAGCACGGCCACAACACAAGGCCAGCCTATCGACTGAAACCACCCAGCCAAAACCTGAACCGCCAAGAAATAGTAGAAGCTATGGAAATCAGCCCAGAAGGCGACCCCAAAGAGAGCTGTGAAAAGGCCGGTACCGATCATACCGATAGTCAGAAACGTCCTGAGATCCAAACGATCTCCCAAGTGACCCGCCACAAACATCCCAACCGCATAGACAGAGAGGAAAGCCAAGTCGATCTGTCCGAGCAAGGCTGGTCCGTCGGGTCCATCAAAGGGAGTCCAACCGCCTCTTACTGTTGATGCGGAAAGTGTTCCTTTGACAATGCTATTAGGCTTTCGAGCAGCGTGGAAGGCGATATAAGCGACAAAGGTCAAAACAAAGACAAGGACTTGGTATTGCTTGAAGGAGAGTCTTCCTGAACGTTTAAAACGTTCCAGGAACTGAATACCACATGGCTTGGTTTCTTCATACAGGAATTGGGATGAAGTCCATGAAGCCATCTCTTTAGCAACTCCTCACAGCGCCAAAACCTGGAAGCATAACAAAATATAAGTTTACCGTCCCTTCATGCTCATATCGATTACTTGTAAACCAAGAAACCTCAATGTATAAATAAAATCAAGCAGAGCAACGTACAGAAAACTATGAGAGAAAGTAGAATGAAGCAAGAATTCGATCACCTTTGAAGTTTGAAAAGACGAGAAAAGTGTCTCTCACTCTCCGTGCTCTGCCACTTCAATGGTTGGAGAAGCTGAAAACGCACTACTTAAAGAAGGCGAAACTAGAACATCTTGAATACCATGATATGCCCCTTTGCTGTTTTTTTTTTCCATTTTTGACCAAGCCTTTTGCTTCACTGGCCTTTAATTTTCTAGATTAAATTTCACCATTTGTACGCAAAGTAACCTACAGCACATACGGCTAAACCGAGACTAACCGGAACGAACAAGTCAATATAAACTAGAAACAAAATCAAACTAGAGAAAGACGATATCATATCGCCGATATCAACACAAATGTGAAATTATCTAATAATAGTTTTTGTGCATTGGTAAGTCGGCGTCTGGTCTGTTGTTTGTGCCCGCACGTTAAGAACATCAAATAGTTCAATAGTTCACCGAAAAATTCAACTAATTGTTTAATTTATCTGCAGAAACTATAAATTAATAATAGTAACATTCTTTGGAATAGTGCTTCATTTTAGTGTCTAAATTCATTTTTCTCGAGCTCAATAGTAAGATGACAGACGGTGTCTGTCTACAAATAAATAAATTAAATAGTAAGCATGTTATAATACTTTTTTTTTCTTAATTAAGAAATCATTTAACTATACTGAACGACTATTTGCAAAACATGTAAACAACAGTATTCTAAGATTCTCAGAGCAATTTTGAGCTTAGCCAGGACCGCTGGAGGCTATATACTTTCTCAGTTCCTTTGATAGCATCGTTGTATATCTGATTGTTTCTATTTGTATTACCTTTATATTTTTCAGGCATTTACTTGTTACCCTTCACCGATTGCAATTAGCAAACAATAGCCTCCACCTAGACTGGCATGTTCTCAAAATTCAGAGACTTGATCGTTTATGTAAATCAGAATTTAACTGATATGATGTTTACTCTTGGCTTGCTTGCTTAACGTGACTCTTTAGCTTTTCACGCACATTGAAATCTGAATTCTGTTTCGTGTAATATTATAGAGATTGAGATATCAACTTCAATCATTGCTAAATCAGTTAGGTTATAAAAAGACATTTCTTATCTAGCAATGTGCTAACAGGACTCATACAAACTTATTGTCAATTCAGTTATTTCCTTATTTTCGATCATTCATTAAAAATCACTTACCTTTTCTCATCTATGTTTTGTTCGTTACCGATTTTGCATTTTCTTCAGGCTGTATTGCAATTTTTGCTCGGCCTTGCTCGAGAATAGGTGTCTGACGACATCAGGTTGTTTTGCAACTTTTGATCGGCCTTGCGCGAGATAGGTGTCTGAAAAAATGAGAAACTTCTTGAGCCCTTGTGAGGTATAAGGTGCAAAGATACGTTATCTTGTCGCATATATCGTTGTACAAACTGCAAAAACCATATGTGATTATGAGTTTTGCCTCTTCACCGTGCAGTCCTCAGGAAGCACTAGACTGGATGGGAGAAGGAAAGCATATGACGAAATAGCGGGCGAGTGTCTTAGGATTGCATCAAATACCTTACTCACATAAGTTTACAAGTTACTACATACATTGACAAATCAGTTCTTAACTGTGTAGCCAAAAGGATCTATGCCCATTGTTTCCAAAGGGGCTAAAAATGTTAAATTTCTGCTGTTACGTAACTAGAGATATGTAAATTGCTGATTTCCAAAATAAGCAAAGCGATGACTTTATCCACTTGCATAACTTTATTTACGTTACAACTGGAAACAGGAACTGGCATCCTAATTACACAATGTGTTTAGATTTAAATTGGAGTTAAGAATCTGAAATTTGCATTGGTTTTACTCTCATGAGATGCGACTCAGAACAGAAAGTATTAGCACAAAAGCATATAACAGGAGGATTAAACATTCATTCCACATAAAGGGAATTATACCGAAACCAAGCATCCAACAACATACAAGAAAATATTGACTAAGACTTACGACAGGATTAGTGCCACATGCTAAAATGCACAATTAAAAGTTTCAAAATGCTTACTAAAAGAGTAAAAAGAACAAACCATCAATACAGCTCAACGTGACGAGGAGGATCCATTGTCTTTGAATATCATCTTCGTAGTGGTGTCCACGAGTGCAGTTCTAAGCAAACACAGCTCCACCTGCGTAGCCTTGAGCTTCTTCAGCTTTTCCTCCATTGCCTTCTTCTTCGGTCCATCCTCAACCATATCCCAAAGCGCACTTACTGTGGACTCATCCAAACCAGAACAACTCACATTCCCCGCCTTGAAGAAAGACGCCATCTCTCCACTAGAGGTGAGATGAGCCTCCACAACATTCGCATTATGTTTGTCCATATCTACTTCCATCTTGTGCGTGTGCAGGGGCGAAGGAGGTGGCTTTTCCCCTTTCGACTTCTTCCTTGGTTTAGCAGGAAGAAACCCATCAGTTCCCCAAATCTTTCTCGACAATTCGAAAGCTTTTTGGTCAAGCTCCTTGGAACACTTGACCTTGTCTTCAGTCTTTCCCTTTTTAAGCGAATTCTTCACAATATTGACAAACTTCTTCTTACACCTCTGGAGCTTCGTAACTATCTGAGCTTTGGAAGCATTGAAATTGATCAACGTCTTCACATAATCACAAAAGGCGTCCATGTTCTCGTAAGGATCTCCTCTGGTTTCAGTGAAGTCAAGAAAGCCTTGAAGCATGGCTATTTCATCAGTCTCGCTGAACAACCTCTGAAACATCTTCTTAGCTTCTTCTCCAGAGATCTTCTTAACCTCTTCATCAGTTCCTGTCGTTTCCGGCTTCTTCTTGACATGTTCAGTCGTCTTGGCCTTCTTCTTAGACTCATCATCATCAGCTTGCTTCAGAGAACGCTTGCTCGTGGAGCTCTCAGGTAGAGCCACGGCAGCAGCAGATCCAGAAGTCTCTGGCTTTGTCTTGCTCACGACAGTGTTAAGTGGTTTTGTCTTTGTCGCATGCTCGGAGTCGGACTCTGATTCAGATTCAGATTCGCCTTCTTCGGAGTCAGATTCAGGCTTCTTCGTCGTAGCAGCAGGAGAAGCAGGAGTTTTCTGAGTGAGCTTCGACTGAACATCGCCAGCTTCGTCATCGGATGAACCGGATTCTTCTACGGATGAACCGGATTCTTCTTCTTCCTCTTCACTGGACGAAGCAGCAGCCGGAGGGATATCGATCTTGTCCGCTCGCTTCGGCGCCATGAGTAGGAGACGACAAAGGTCTGATGTCTGAAAGATTCTTCTTCGTCTTCTCTTTCCCTGTCGCCGTCGGTTTTGGTTGCTTTTAGGTTTTGTGATTTTAGGTTTCTTCTATTATCTACGGTTTGGTTCCTTCTTTTGCATTTTTTTATTATTTTTAATTAATGTTGACTGAGAGTACTTTCCATAACATAGCAAACAGTGAAAGTACAAAACCTACATTTTGTTGGACCTTGTTGTCTTTACAAAGAGGCCCAATCTGACCAACACTGAACTAGTTTAGTAGTGATAAGCCAACTTGTAATAAGTGATATGCACTTTCGGTCTTTCCGTCATCTGAGTTAAACGAATCCTCAACACAACAACAAAAAAAGACATAAATTATTAGAAATAAATTTAGCCTGAGATATTTTTTATGTTTATCCTAATGACTTTATGGATTCGTGGAGAAATAATAAGCTTTGAAATGAAGAGAGTGCGAGTTCAACGATGCTTGTTAAATGTGGTAATCTTACAACGCTACCACAAAGCTTTTACAGAAATACCTAATTGGAGTTGGCGTATAAAATAAGGGTTATACTTCTTTATCGGCTGCCCCCCCCCCAAGACACTGGTAAGCCTAACCCAAATAATCATACACTTCATATAATTTGGAATACCTCCCCAATCTTCAATCATCTGAGTAAATTTGTGTTGGTCACCATCCATAAACAGTCTATGGTATGCTGTGAATTTTGACTTAGTAAAATAAGCCAGACAAAAACCACAGTTTCAACAAGCACAAATGGTTCCTTCAGCTTTAGAAACCATAACTCACATCGATCATACACCACACTTTTTATTCAATGCTAGCCATAAAAACAACAACAACCAAAACAGGAAAGGAAAAAGAAACGGACGACGTTTTTCAGTTGACTTCGATCTGGCGAACATCATTCCTCTCTTCCTCTTTCATCTTCGGGATCACAACTTTCAAAACACCGTTCTTCATCTCCGCTTTAATCTCATCAGTCTTGTATATCTTCTCCGGCAATCCAATCCGGCTTGTGAATCTCCTATTACCACTCTCTCCTTCCTCACCACCATCTTCCTCATATTTGCCTTCTCCTCTAATAACAAGAGTGTCCTGCTCCAAAGCCAGCTTCACATCCTCTCTGCTCAGCCCAGGCATGTCGATTCTCAAGTAGAGAGCATCGTCTTTCTCTTTAATATCCCAACCACGCCGAGCTCCAGAAGCTCCCATGCCTCTCGTCGCTGATAACAGAGGATTCTCCATGAACTGATCCATAAGATTCAGCACCTGGCTAACACTCCTTGTTGGCGAAAACGGGTCGAACACGTCTACAAGAGAATTACGTAAAACCATGTCAACGTCAACGATCAGGTACACAGGTCTGGAAGAAATCTGAGACAGTTTAGGAGTGGCGTGTTTGAGTTATTACCTGTGAATAAGTCATCACGACGGCGAGAAACAGAGCGATCAGAACGTCGCTCTAGATCAACACCGTGTCCATTTTCGCCTTCGTCGTAGCTCCTGACCGCGTTGGTGTTAAGGAGACGAGTGGCAGCTTGTGGACGAAGAACGCTACGGGAACCAGGAACGACAGTGGAAGAGAGAAGTCTCCTAAGAGCGAGAGATGACGCCATGTGTTGAATGAACAGTAGTAAGTTTATTTCAGAGTGTGTAGTCTTTATCTGAGCAAGTGTGCGGCGAAAACGGAGAGAGAGGAGCTTATATATAAGAGGAAAGAGTGAAAGAGGTGAAAATTGGATAGTTTCAGGTGAGAAGATGTTCCAGAGGATAGAACACTTTTCCGGATTGTTCTAGAGGTCCGTGGCGCCCAAGCTTAGGGCAACAAATGTATCCTCATGTCGACTAACGGCCCATCATATTTGGGCCATATTAATATATTTGTAAACTGGTCAACATCAATCAAAGAATATAAGTTGAAGAAATGATAAAAGAAAAGAGAGACAATAAAATGGTATTTTCATTGTCGAAGAATGATTGATTATTTTACCTATTTTATCTAACTGTTACCGGATAACCAAACATTTGTTGTAGCGTGCTTTCTTCAACGTATACGTCTAATTTATCAAGTGTTATGGAAAACTTGATCTATATCATACTTTGTGTCAGCAACGAATCCGAAGCTTTTTGATTCTTGGTTGTACTTGTATGCATGATCCGGTAACCAAGATCCAAGATAATAATCAATACTCAATAGATATGGTATGGATGTCATCAGTTAAAGAAGGGGCTAAGTGAGACTGGAAGCTGAGTGCAACAGAATTAGAGCACAACTTCGTTCTCTAAGGACTCCATCTGACTTGGAGCGTTCTATTATACCATCATAGTTCTCAAAAATTAATGACGGATTTCTTATTTTGATATCTACTAGTAGTATCCATATTGTTAGGTACTGGTATACATATTACAATTATATTAACGAGCGTTGACGATAGCCAGCAGGCGGTCACCAACCACCGAACGTGAGATTTAAAATGGTCGGATAACAATTTAAAATAAAAGGCAGAAAATATTTGGATATTGGTGAAGGCAGATTGGTATTCAGATTAAAATCTTAGATCATTTTTATCGCTGATTCTAAACTAAAATTCTTAGATTTAAAAGCAATTAAATTAAATGCAAAATCAGTAATAAAGGGAAAGTCGAATCTTACATAAAAGCATCATTAACCAGGTTTTTTAATAGGTTGCTTAGAGAAAAAAATTGGAATGGGTCCCATAAAAAATTGAAGACAGTTATTTTTATAACCAGAATAAGTTACCGTTGTTTGTACTGTTCACGGGCTCCATGCATACGTGGCGGCCCGTAATTGGTTTGATTTTTTTTTTGTTTTTTAATTAGAAAAAAAAGTAAAAACTAGAGAGATAAGAGACTTAGAACATTATTAACCAAGTCCTTTAATAAGTTGTTTAGAAAGAAAAACTGGAATGGGTCCTACAAAAAATTGAAGACAATTGTTTCTATAGCCAGAATAAGCTACCGTTGTTTATACTGTTTATGGGCTCCATGCATACGTGACGACCCGTTATTGGTTCGATTTTTTTTTTTTTAATTAAAAAAAAAAGAAAAAAATAGAAAGATAAGAAACTTACCTTGAGTCTTTAAGTTAATAATGTTCTTACCTTGAGTCTTTGGGTTAATGATGCTCTTAGACTTTTAAATCACTAATAAAGTTTCGAATTTACCTATTCTTTTTGTGTGCACGATCGCATTTACCTAATTACCTTATCAAATTGTGACTTTTTGAATAAAACAAATTTGACCTTAAGAGATTGCGCACACACATTATTAACAGCTATTTNTTTTTTTTTTTTTTTTAATTAAAAAAAAAAGAAAAAAATAGAGAGATAAGAGACTTACCTTGAGTTTTTGGGTTAATGATGTTCTAAGACTTTTAAGATACAAGTTTTGCTTAACACTTATCGCTATGGGAATTTATCTGTGAAAAAAGAAAAAAGAAAATAATCGATCATTCAAGTTTTGATCTCTCTCACACTTAGACGATGGAGATGAAAAATTGATTTCAGATGAGAATCAGTCCCAACTAGATCTCGATTTTGGAGTTTTGATTTGGAAGCTTGGATTCTTCGATTTGGAACCGTGGCGTCTTTTTCGAGCTGTAAGAAGGCTGTAAGGTGAAGTCGGTCTGTGTCTTCCTCCGGGCGACAGCAAGAAGGAAGCAGGCTGATGAGAAAGAAGACAGGGTTCCTACTGGTGCCAGATGATTGCTTTTTCAACGGTCGGAAAAGCTGTCCCTAGATCACGCCTAAATCTGGTGGGAAACTCTTTTTCAGTTTTCACCTTCAATCTCACTTTTTCATCAATTCTCAGTTCTTAAATACTAGAATGGGTGAATGGTTTAGGAAGAGAAAGATAAGAAAGTTAATGCATTCATTCAAATATAAAAAAAAATTGTTCTGTTTTGTTAGATTTGAAGATATGTGATCGTTTTTGCTAAGTTTATGACTTAAGTATTATATACTGGCTACAATATGTGATTCAGTGTAATGACTTACCAATGTGAAGGATATGAAAAGAAAGGAGCTCGAGTTTTCTTGACTTCTATTAATTGAATCCTACATATACAGATGATTAAAGTAAATCATGTCACGAGAATGCTTAATTTTTCTGTGCTTTGTTTGTTGAAGCTTGTGCAGATCATTTGTATGTTCTGTATCTTTGAGATTGGTATCTTCTTTATGCTGAAGGGTTTTGTTCTCACTTCCTGTACTTCAAATTTTCCATGCCAAGAGGCTCTTTCCACTAATCTTTGTTACCTCTTTTACATGTTATATCTTTCTCTTAGCTTTTTCTGCTGTAATTGACTAATAGTGTTGTTTTTCTTTCGTTCTTGCAAAGACCCGTGTTATGTTGTTTTCCACGATGAAGAATGGAGAGCTCATGTTCATGACGACAAGTACGTGGCATCGTAAACTATTTTACATTCTTGTAAGTTCCTAGGGTTAATATTCAGATTGTTCTCAAGTTTTAGTTTTAGTAAAATATTTGACAAAAGTTCATATGTTTCAGGGACTTCTCTTTCAATTGTTTTACGATCACGGAATCATGCTCTAGAGGTTATGTATTTTTTTTAAGAATCCGATTAAGAATTCTTCTATTGTAGGACAAATAAACAATGTTTCTTATCTAATTTCTTCACTTAAGTTAATTAATAGAATAATAGTTAAAATTCTTAAATAGAACTCTTGCAATAATGATGTTCTTAGGCGTTATTTGTTTTTTCTAGTAGTTAAAAAGTCTAAAGACTAAAGAGTTTGACGTATTTCCAGTTTATTTTATTCGATTTATATTAGATTCACGGGGTGTTTTAAATTGGACATCTATGTTTTGATTTTATTAAACCACCATGTTGCTTAACCAAAATACAATAATCGAGTTTAAACTATAAAAGACATGACAAAATTTCAACGTCCCTCCGTGTCATTTGACTGCAAAATATATAGAGGTTGAAAGATAATTAGAAGACGTGTCTCTAGCTAAGCTGACCTTCGTCTGCTTTGACATTATACATGGATTATATTGTTATGTAAAAATACCAAATACACTCGAATTATCAAAGATTTAATTATATAGACACACTTACATGCAGAAGTGTTCTTCTATACCTGCCTCTACGTGCTGTCGACTCCCACGAACCCCCAAGCGTTATCAAATAGATTCAATATTTATAAACCCTAACGATAATTATATATCAAAAACTTGTACAATCCAATGTATATAGTCCGGCTTCAAAACAAGTCTTTCATGATCAATTAACTCTAAGAAATCAAAGAAACTTTGTCAAAAGAAAATAAAATAAAATAAAATGGCAACCACCACCACCACTAGTCGCAGACTTCGGCCTCCGTCGCCACATATTGACCGGAGCCGGAGTATAACCTCCTCAATCTCTCTCCCGGTATCCTTAAATGCCTCATTTTCGTCTTCTTGTTCATCCTCTTCTTCCTCTTCTCCTTCAAATTCAAGCAAACGTGTGACGATAAGCAGATCACAATCCACAACAAGATCTTCCAGACCCACCGGATCCAACCCGAAATCCAACGAGATGATCCCGGCGAGAAACAGCGCGTCAAGATCCCACGAGGTGAGCAACGGTAGAAGCAGAGAAGCGTTTGCTCGGTACTTGGAGCAACGTGAACGTGGCAGTCCTCGTAATAATAACGCTTCATCGAAAGGTGTAAAACCAGGAGCTAGCTCACCATCGGCGTGGGCATTGTCCCCGGGAAGAGTTTCGACGACGAAAACTTCTTTGTCCAGCTCAGCTCCGGCGACTTCAATGTGTCACACGCCGCCTGAGTCACCGGTAAGCGCGGCCAAGATGAGAAGCAGTGGAGGTGGAGCTGTGGCAGGAGTTTTGAAGTACTTCAAGGCGCAGAAGAAAGTATCTCCAGTTCAAGAGGAGGAGTATCATCGGCTTAGGATTTTTCACAACAGATTAGTTCAACTGAGGTTTATTAACGCAAGAACAGAGGCCACTATGGCTAACCTTAAGATCAACGTTGAGGTAAATAATTGTCAACTTTCATTTGTAAATGTATCAAAATAGATGTCAATATACATTGAATATACTAATTTTGTTAGTGTGAATTATTTCAGGATCAATTGTTTTGGGTTTGGCTTAGGATCTACAAAATGAGGAACTACGTTGTGGAAAATTTAATTGAAGTTCAAAGGCTACGACAAGAAATCAAACTACGTCAAGTTCTGAGCCTCCAAATGCCTTTACTCAATGAGTGGTCTAAATTGGATGCGAAGAACTACGAAGCATTGAGCAAACTAACTCGAAAACTGCACGCTTTGTCTGTCCGTTTACCCCTCCTGCATGGTGCAACGGTAAGATAATGTAACAATTGGTTGTATGAAAACTGGAATGGTTTTAATAGCAATGGGAAAAAAAAAGTACGTTTTGTTAAGAAAACAAAAATAATAGTGTGAAAGCTACAGGTCGATGTGGTGTCCATACATGAAGAAATGGTCACAGCTATAGAAGTCATGGATGAGATCGAAAACATCGTCATCAAGTTTCTCCCACGAGTAATTCCACTTTATTTATTGAGATATTTTTTCTACTTTTTATTTTTATATATGAATAATGAAATGATATAATAATGTTTGGGTGATTAAATATCAGCAGGTTGAAATAATCTTATATGAGATGACAGAGTTGCTCAGCATGTTCAAACAAGAATTGTTATATTTTGAAGAATTGGAGAAGAGTCTTTTCCGTATTCCTGCAGTTGCGGTAAATCATCTACTCCTTCATTATGTATACATTGACTAGAGTAGTTTAATTGATTACTTGGGTGATTTGATTAGAGTAGTCCTCGGTCCACTGTGGTTTGAATTTTTTTTCAATGGCTAAAGTGGTGAATCTTCGTTTTCACTAGGCGAAGGAGAATAGCTTAAAGGTCCATTATCTCCAGAAGACTCAAGAACAGAGAAATTTTTTGCACTAGTAGCTTTTTTCTAGTAACTCGAAAGTGGGAACGTGTAACTAAATGTTAATCACATTAGATATTGTGCAAACTGATGCTCTAGCCTAGCCTATATAATGAGAGAGTTTAGTAGTAATACCGTATATGTTTTGCAAAAGTTTCGCTATTTAAAAGTGGTAATTGGTTTGAAATATTTTTGATACATCTGTATGACAAACTGTTTTCGTTTTTATTTTATTTTCGTAAGTCACATTGTATGTAGAACGTCATTATTAGTCAACATGTTTCGCTCATGAATCGTCAGCATAATTATGATCCGGTGACGGTGGCAAGACAACAGGTTACAAGAAAGAAATATATTCATCATTGATATGAAAATTAATATTGTCGATTGTAATTCAATACAAACTGAATTAACAATTGGTTCACAACATCGGTAATTACCACTCAACATTGTTGGACATAGATTTAGCACCTCTCCAAAAAGCCCTTTCTAAACCGACATCAACCCATTTAGTTATTTAATTATCTTACACTGGATATTATCCTAAAAATAAGTAAATCTCTACCGCGGCAAATCTCTTCCAACTCAGACTCGTCGTTACCAGCTCGACCTCATCGTCACATCAGCTCAGCCTCAACATCGCACCAACTTAGCCTCTTCATCTTACCACTACGTCAACCACATTATCTCTAGACT
>KE154586.1:440729-452153 GCA_000411075.1 Sisymbrium irio | reverse complement strand
GTATGCAGACCAAAAGCAGAAGGAGGGCTTGGCATAAGGAAACTGAAAGAGGTTAACATGGTCAGCATTTTGAAGTTAGTGTGGAGAATAGTCTCTGCTCCAACGTCTCTTTGGGTCTCTTGGATTCGCCTACACCTCATTCGCAAGGCAAGTTTTTGGTCAGTCAAAGAAACTAGCCAGTTGGGATCATGGATGTGGAAGAAAATTCTGAAGACAAGACCAGTGGCAAAGCTTTTCCATCGTATGCAAGTGCACAATGGCCACGCCACGTCATTCTGGTATGATCACTGGTCTGATTTTGGACGGCTGCATGATTTACTTGGTCATCAGGGCATCATAGATATGGGAATTGTGGATATGGCTACGGTTGGAGAGGTTATGCTTATGAACAGTAGAAGGAGAAGACATAGATCACCTCTTCTCATCGAGATTGAGCTAGCCATTGAGCAGAAAAGAAATGAAAGAATTCCTGAGCTGGAAGATGTAGCCTTGTGGAAGAAGAATCCGCAGGATTTCAAGCCGTTCTTTAGTTCCCACCATACTTGGAATCAACTGCGACATGAACAAGCTCAGCAACCATGGATGAAGTGTATTTGGTTCTCACTTGCCACACCAAAATACACTTTCATTACTTGGCTTGCTACTCTCAACAAACTATCAACGGAGACAGAATTAGCTCTTGGAACTCAGAAACTCAAACACAGTGTGTACTATGTTCACAAGCCCAGGAGACGAGAGATCACATCTTTTTCAACTGTATTTATGCTGCAGAGGTTTGGCAAGGCCTTGTCCATGGATTGATGAGACACCAGTTCACCACTGACTGGTCAACCATATTGACATTTATTCAGACCAATCCTATGGACTATGATCGGAGATACATCATCCGATATGTATTTCAAGCCACAGTTTATGGACTATGGCGCGAACGGAATCTGAGAAAACATGGGGACAAATCATCCCCACCAGCTCGGATGATCAAGTTGATTGACAAAGTGGTTCATAACAGACTATGCACTGCAAGAATGGAGGATACAAAGTTGGAGGGTAGTCTCATGCTCTGGTTTAGTTTTCAAACTTGATGTATTAAGGGTTTACTTTTAAAAACCTCGTCTGATTTTATCCATACTTCTCAGCTCAATCTGTATGTAATGTACACAAAGGCATTTTTTTGAATTTAACATATTTTCGGAAAACAAAAAGTAATTTGTTAGAATAACACTGTTATCTTAGGTTCAAATTTGCATATTACACATCTTACCAAAAAAAAAAAGCTAAAAGAACCACTTTCTTATCCTTTTGTTACGATATATTTTTGAATATAATTATTAGGTCTTAAAAGCGCCTATAGGTCGCTTGGAAATTCAAGACAACAGATTTTCGAGAGACGCGGGTTCGAACCTCTCTGATCCAAGATTCCTTCTTTTTTTTTTCCCCTCCGTTTTCGTTTCCTTTGCCGGCGACTGCCATGGATTCAGACTCTCAGGTTACCGGAAAATCGAAGGTAAAACTTTTCACCGATTCTCTTCCGTAATTTCATCTCAAATCTCAACGTAAAATTCCACCGCGAAATTGCGTTTTCCACTGACCTTCTCTCCGTTCTCGTCAGCGGAAGTTCCAACCAAGACCACCGACGCCTTCTTCCCGGCCGATCCCTCCGATCTCCAACACGTAATTCTACTTTTCTTCTCAAGATCCTTTCTTTACTTGTGCATGTATACTAATCTCTTCTTTAGTATGAAATGAATTATACATTGTAAAGAATTCGATTTATATGAACACAGTGAAGCTGAAGCTGAGGCTGAGGAAGAGAATAGAAAAGCAGCTCGACAGATCGCTCAACGTATCGGCGTATGTATAGAGTATCTATCTCTTCTCCATCTTTGCTTTTCTTTTCTTTTCTTTCCTTATTTATTTCCCAAAATTATTTAACAGTTTAATCTCTATATAACCGTACTACTTTCCCTAATTAGTCAACAGCTTTTCTACATTAGATTATTCATAGTTACCAAAACGGTGTGCTTTTCTTCAACTCTCTTGCTATTTGATTTACTAGCGAAAATGCAGCATATAATTCAACAAAATCATATCAAATATGTATGTACCAACTGGTTAAGTTAAGGATATAGCTTTAGAGCTTTTCTACCGCCTTACTTGTATTATCTTTGGATGTGTTTATCCAACTGCTCCAACTTGAAAGCTAACTTTCTTGTGTTGTTGAAGATTGGCCAGGGGAGATCCAAACCCGAAACTAAAGGTACTGTTATTATCCATGTTATATATGTATTCGGATTCTTGATTTTTGAAGATTATGAAATATCGAGATATGTTTGATCTTGTTTCTGTATTATATAGCAGCGAGCCATCGTTCTTGAATAGTTTTTGAAAAATCTTGCAGCATCTTCTGCTCAAGTTGCGTTCCAAGGAAACTTTTCTTCACTTTCAATAAGGTCGTTCGGGGTTCCTAAACCAGACGATCAGCATGGTTCTTCTGATGATGTGAATCCTTCTTCTTCGGCTAGTAGTCTTCCCGCACTTTCTTCTCCTGGTATTCTTCCTGCTGCTACTGCCCCAAAAGATGGAGAAGAAGTACGTAGTTTGGTTACAAGAACTGACAAAGGCTACGTTGAACCTTGGGTAACTTGAATCTCTCTGATACAAACTTGATTTATCCTCTCCAAATATCTCTCGTGTTGATTTATGTGACATAAGGTTGGGGCTTATTTTCATGTGCAGGATAGAAACTCCTACTATCCTACTGTTCTTCCTTTGAGAAAGACTGACTCTGGTGATCCAGGTATGCTCGCTGCTTTGCATATGCTTCATGTGAATCTCAATATTCAGATTTGTGAATGCGTTCGCTCTGTAAATAACCCCCCTCCCTTCCTTGTGTTGTTAGAACTTCGTGACCAGGAGGAATTTGGGGACGTGGCTAAACACCTTGATTATGATGAGAACAACATCAACTCAGCAGAAGAACTCGGTCTGACATCGGTAATGAGCTTGTGAAATGTTGGTATTGACATAGATGTGAATTCCTTTACTGAGTTTTTGACTGATTGTATCTTTTGAGCTGCCTGCAGGGACAACATTGCCAAAAACAGATGATTTTCTTTAAGTTTCCCGACTCTCTCCCTGTAACGAAGCAATCGACGGAAGCAAACGCCAAGAGATCGGTACCGGAGAACAGTTTAAAGAAAAGCAACCCTTTTGAAGATTTACCAGAGGGGCGCATGGGCAAAATGCTAGTTTACAAGAGAGGTGCTGTCAAGTTGAAACTTGGAGATGTCCTCTATGATGTAAGATATCTTGTCCTATCGGTTTTTACCTTGGAAGAGTATCCAAATGCCAAACACATCTCTACATGTGAACACACACATATCTGGAGCTGTGTTTGAATCTTGTAGGTCTTCGTCGTCTCTTTAAAGTCTTATATTTCTTAATAAATGCAGGTCTCGCCAGGTCCGAATACCATATTTGATAATCATGTGGCAGCGATCGACGCCAAAGAGAGGAACTGCTGTCGCATTGATTCTTATGAGAAGTTTGCGACTGTAACCCCCGATGTTGAGTCTCTTTTGAACTCTGCCTCAGACATGGAAACACACAAGTGAGGGTTCTTCTAGACATAGCCGCCGGTCCTGTCCATAAATGATGTGAAGAGAGTAGTAGTATTGTTCATTTGGATTCTTTAACTACAAACCAATCCATGATCGTAGAAACTCTTTTTGTGTCTTCTTCTTTTATTGTAAAATATCCAATGTATTGGGGGGCAAAAAACAAACTCTTAATGGTAGTAACGCAACTGAGTAAATCATCTCCATGTCAACAATTGAGTGCAAAACCTGAGATTACCAAAACAAAGCACAATATGACTTGAAAGAAAGCAACGCAAGCAGTGTACAAGAGCCTAAGACGAAATGTCTTGTCGACAAATTTGAAATGATCAAGACTTGTTGCAGGCTCGGGACACCATCACGAGCAGCATTGCCATGATCCAGCAAGATAGAAGTCTTTAGCATTTCCTCGAGCTGATTGTTGAATTTGGGGTGTTTCCCCCTTTTCTTAACAAAATCGTCATTGTGACTATTTAAGAGCTTTATCACGAGCTACGTTATCTTCTTAAACACTTCAGTGGCCTCAACGATTGTGCCGTCGAATATCCACTTTATGAAATCCATTGCTGCGTTATCCTCCCCGGGAGTGTCATATGATCTCTCCTCATCTGATATTAGGAATATAGAAAGACTGAACAAGCCAATGAGTGCCCAGAGAATTCCGAACAGTCCTATATTATCAATTCATTTTTCCTATAACTTGACTAATGCCATTGTTATACAACTCGTTAATCTCTCGCACTACCTCGTTGTTCATCGTCGCCTCACAAAATACTTTGTGAGATGACAATGATGGTACTATTCTCTGCACAAAATGTAAAAATCCCTTGGTTCATGTACCCTTTGTGATGATACAACGAAACAACCAGCCAGGATTTCGGTTATTTTCGAAGATAGACGCATATAGATAATGAGTTTTGTGGATCTAGACCTATTTTAAGAGTCTAAATATTCAACTTAAACCACGAGCATCCAACTTCTTCTCTCAAAATTTTCCGAATCATGGAATACTGTTTATTATTTTTATTTTGTTAGGATTCCAGAATACTTGATCATAAGCATTTTAAACCTGATCATAAGCATGAGGCTGTAAGATCTTGAATGGCATAGTTGCAATGAAGGGTCCATGCAGTCCAAATCCGACCCAAATGGAGGAACTTGATGAATTCATGTGGCTATTGTGGGATCTGGTTTCCCACCACCATTTTTTCGGATTGCACTCGTATGTGTCTTTATTCAGTGAGAATACGAAATACCATCAAAAACCCTTCAAGAAACAAGAATCAAGAGTCGCTCAAGTTCTCGATAAACAAGAAAGCAGGTTTTGAAATTCATAAGAAACAAGAGACAATTAGAAAGTTGATATACAGTTGAACCAGCAACAACTTTTGAATAGCATTAAGGTTTTAGGTACAAACAAAACAACGTCCTATTGTCTAAAATATTTTAAATTTTCACGTACAGCTTGTTTTTATGTCCTGTTGTCTAATAGTGAAAGATATTCTTAATTCTTACATTCAATACAGCTTAGATTCCTCAAATTCCGTTCATATACAAGACAAGTAAATATTTGTTTTTCTTCTAATAAACCAGATTCTTTCTTTCTTTTTGGTAAAGGAATTATATATTGATAATGACAAATTGTTCAACCAAATTGGCAGTGGTCGTTTTAAATATCGAAAAGTTTGTAAGGTGAAAGGTAGTACACTACTAGAAGCCACGGGACATGGGCAGTCAATATGTGACAAAATTGAATGATTTTCCCGCTCCAACGCATTTTGCGGGCCGCTCCAAGTTTTCAAAATTCGATAGATATATATTTTAAACTCTGAGTGCTAAGTTTAAAAAAAAAAAAAAAAACTCTGAGAGCATAATAAAACCAAACGATTATTTCTCATGTAAATTTAACAAACCGGCGACCATCCTTTTGTTTTGGTTGAAGTTATTAAAATTATTGGTCTGGTCCATGTAAACTGAAGATTGGCTGAAACGTCTTAATTGGTTTGGAAAATTCAAAATTGGCTAACATTCCTCGTGGGAGTGGGACGTATAGCTCTTCCCTCTTCATTCTGTGTCACATATTCCCTACTTTTCTTCTTCTTCTTCGTCGTACTTTGGCATTTCAAAATTGTAACAATAAAAATTTGCTTTTTCAAAGGAAAATCATAAAAAATGTAAAAGGAAATTTATGAGCACACTCTGCCGACAGGTAAGACGAAGATAATTTAACCGGTTAGTTATATCTGAAAGACATATACTATACTGTAAAAAAATGTGAAGGAATTTATGAGCCTGTAAGAATATTAGCTAAAGAATATATGTACGAAATATTCCAAGTAAAAATTAGAAGAAGAAAATATGATTTGTTTTTTTCCTCTAAATAATTATGGAAAAACAAATCGAGTCAATATAGAAACAATAGATTAGCTATACAAAAAAAAAATCTGATTGGTTTGCTCACGTCAAATGTGTGAGACACAGCTAAACAGCGCACGACACATCATCAAATTTCTTTCTTTTACCCAACCACATTAAATTTCGCTAGATTTTTTTAATTATTTTCTCCCCCAATAATATACTATTTATGTACGCATATGACTTATAATCCTTAAATTTGAAAACCAAATTCCTTCATTAGGTTGGAAAAAAGAAACCTTTTTAAACCTTTAAGTCTTTAACTACACAAGCAATTGCCAATTAAACCCTGATAAAAAATCAAGAAAACAATTGGACACTGATAATATATTGATTTCTCCAATTTGGATAATGCTAACATCCAAAATAATTTTTTTTTATCTCTACTTTATAGAGATAAAATAGTAACGACGAAGATAAGAAGAGAATCTAACACGAATATAGAATTTTGGTAAGGTAACTAGTACAGAGAAAAAGTTGGAATCTCCACAGATATTTTTCCTTTTCTTTGTCTTAATAAAAATTTTATCAGATGAAGAATTTTATTTGTTGGTGTAGTTTGAAATGACACAATGAGAAGAAGAGAAAAAAAAAAGAGAGAGAATCATTTTCTCGTGGTAAGGACAAAAGCTGGCCCGCCATTTGCCTTCGGTTTCTGAATCATTTCAGTTCTCTCACTTAACCTTTACTCCGAAGACATGCTTTTTCTTCATTATTACTTTTTTAGGTTACTATCGTCATTTCCCACGATTACTATGGGACATTTAACTTTTGTTATTTACTTTATTTTAATTTAAAAAATGTAAACCAATTAGTGCAAAATCAAAACCACTGAGAGCGGGAAGGATAATAATTCCCGAGATGAGCGGTCAAGGGCAAATGAGAAAAACTGTCATTTTTTCCTTTTTAACCTAAAAAGGTTTTAATAAAAACGAGTAAATATTGTAGTATTGTTTTCTCTTTCTTTCTCTTTTATTATCCTTCTTCTTTCTCCTTTCTCCTGCTTCTTCTACCTCTCTCCACACCGCTCATTCGTCTCTCTTCTTCTCAGACCTCTCTCTCTCTCTCTTAGGTATTTTTTCCAAACTTAAGGAAATTTGAAAACTTTATTTTATGAGTTTTAATCTCGTTACTGAATTTCCTCGGTTTTGTTAGGGGTTTAATTTTTATTGTATGTTTCTTTCGGAATTTTGACGTTTTCGTATTTCCTCTTCGTTTTAAGTATTTTTTCGTTTTTGATAGGAAATGGAACGTATTGAAGCAGGCTTGAAGAGCAGTATCAGACAAGAGATGGCTTTGAAAACGACTGCTCCGGCTTACGAAGAGTTTATCGCCGTCACGAGCGTTCAAAACGACTTTTCCTCGGAAGATTTCTCCGTAGACGACTTGCTTGACTTGTCAAACGACGACGTTTTCACCGAAGAAGAAGAGGCTGAACCCACCAAGTCTCAACAACAGGATGTGCTCCGTGTTTCCTCCCAAGAACCTAACCGAGAAGCACACGATTTTGTGTCTCTCCCTTCAAACCAACTCTCCGTTCCGGTAATTATTTTTATTTGTTTATTTATATAATTTCCTTAAACCATAATTAGAGAAAGATAATTAACATTCGTTTATATCCTTAGGCGGATGAATTAGCGGACCTTGAGTGGCTGTCCCATTTTGTAGAAGATTCTTTCACGGAATATTCGGCTCCAAATCTCACCGGAACCCCGAAAGAAAAACCGGCTTGGTTAACCGGTGACCGGAAACACCCTGTGACTCCTGCCACAGAAGAGTCCTGTTTCAAGTCCCCTCTTCCAGCCAAAGCACGTAGCAGACGGCACAGGAGTGGAGTCAAGCTCTGGTCACTTGGCTCCTCGGGTCCTTCCTCGTCCGGTTCCACCTCCTCCTCTTCTTCCTCTTCAGGTCTTTCGAGTCCCTGGTTCTCCGGTGCTGAGCTTCTCGAGCCTGACTTCACGTTCGATAAACCGCCGGCTCTCAAGAAGCATAAGAAAAGGTCTGCAGAGTCTGTTTTCAGCGGTAAGTTGGTGCACCAGCAGCAGCAGCAGCAGCCGATGCGACGGTGTAGTCACTGTGGTGTTCAGAAAACTCCGCAGTGGAGAGCTGGACCGATGGGAGCCAAGACGCTGTGCAATGCGTGCGGTGTTCGGTATAAGTCCGGTCGGTTACTACCAGAATACAGACCAGCTTGTAGCCCGACTTTCTCCAGCGAGCTTCACTCGAACCACCACCGCAAAGTCATTGAGATGCGGCGGAAGAAAGAGCCGACCGATGATAACCAAACCGGTTTAAACCAGGCTGTTCAGTCCCCACAAGCTGTACCAAGTTTTTGAAGAAATAGAGCCTTTTAAAATTAGAACAGAGATGTAGGACCTGATTCAGTCTCAGTTTTAGTCCAAATTTAGTTTCTCATTAACTTTCTTTTTTGTATATTACTTTCATTTTTTTAGCATTTTACTTCCTTCTTTCTTTAATTTACCATAGTTTGATTTTTCATGGTAGGAGTACGAGTCTTGGTAAGTTCTTTAGTAACTGATTATGTCAAAAGTGTCACATTGTATCATTGTATGCGTTACTCTTTCAGTTCCAATTTCAATGTTGTAGCATAAAGTTTGTTTCAGAAATTTTTGGTACGTTACATTTCGAATATTTCAAATGTTATGGAAACGTGGAGTTAATATATAATAGTTCGAGTTGGTCTACAACTTTAACTACTATAGCATTAATGAATAGACCAAACCAAAACTGACACAATTATGCAGTGTATCATGCTCATGGCATTGTCTTCTTCTTTTTCTTTTGTTGAGCTGAAGCCTAATATATAACTTTTGAATTTTTTTTTTGTTACTTCAACTCTAAAGTATAACCATGTGTTTCTCTTTCGTTGCTTAGCGACTTTTGTTTTTTAGTTTTTTAATAGTATATCTCTACGTATCTGTTATGAAGATGAAAAAATAATCGATAAACTCGTAATTCAAATTCTTAGTTTTGCTTATCGACTGCCGCCATATGGTATCATGTTCTTGAAATTCATAGTTCTAGTAAATTATTAATCACCGTTTTTGATAAAAATTAGACGTGGAAATTAATGGCGAAGAGACCTTGTTTAACGCCCAGAATGGTTGACTACAACTTAATCTTGACTTGGTAACATCAATTCCGTAATTGAGTTTTCAGTTTTCACGAATTTTAATAGATAAATCAACCCTTTTTCTTGATTAACAACATGTCATGTGGTTGGTCAAAAGATTACTAATGGTTAGTTTAGTTCTCTTAAATATTAACATAAGTCATGTTAATGTCTTATACATAGTATATACATTACCGCTAAGTTTCGTACATTCAAGAACCGATCTCATTCTCTAGATATCTGTTGAGAAACCACCGACAGTGTAATTATAATAACTGTTCCATACGAAATTGTCACAACCTAGGTTGAGAATTGTACTCATTAAATAACCTTAACAAACGTATTGGGTATTTTATGTAATTTTCATTGTGTAGAAATATATTCGTTGACCGTTAGTTGGGATTAGCACGGAATGCCGTAACTCGTGTATGCATAAAATTCTAAATTTAAATGACTACTGATTTTAATTAGCTCTAAGAGCATATATTTTAATTTTTATATATTGATGTTGTTATAGTCTATTTTGTGGTCTTCAAGTATTCATAGAATTTAATATTTGAAAGATGTTGGTAGTTTTATTTGGTGTAAATTTATTAACAAAATTGATTTTTAAATTCATATTAGTAATATTTTGTTTTATATGAACATAATATATTTGTAAATTATATTAATCTCAAATGCTGATTTTTAAGATGTGTTGACAATTTATATACAACTTTGAAATATATTTGACAATTTTATGATTGATGTAGATTATGTTATTATATAGTTTATATTAGTTTAGTATCTATATAGATACAATATTATTTGTACATTTTTTTGTCAGATAAAAGGTTATAACATGTATTTTTATTTTCTATTATTTCATATAAGATAAAAAATGTAAATGTATCACTATTAAAAATTATTAATATAATTTAACTTTTATTATTTTCATATGTGTAGTGAAATTTATATGATTACAAAATAATATATTGTTATATATATATATAATATGTACATTAATTATTTGATTGCAGTGCACTTTTTTACTAATTCGTTGTATTCAATATATTATAACTATAATAATAGCATTTATTGAATATATATATATATACTAATCTATATTTTATATTTATTGAATATAAGTAAGAAGTAATACAAATATAAATCACGAATGGTGGTTGCAAATTAACGAGTACATATTAAAAAGTATGCAATTAGAAGTGGAAAAACTTCTTAACTCGTCCTATTTTGTTTCATGCGTCTATATGCTTTTAAAATTCGTTTTATATAGATGTAATGTTATTTAATATAAACTTTTAGTTTTTGTTCGGAAAGAGAATAAGAACGTAATTTTTTAAAAAAGATAATAAAAACGTTAGTTTTTGAGAAGAGAGTTGAGACGTAAACATATCTTGAAAAAAGAAAATCGGATCAATTTGATACAAAGCATTCAATTATTTCCCATCTATTTTTTCTTTTTTACCCAACAAGGTTTTTTTAGTGCTGCAACTGTTGCAGATCCATACTAACAAGTAACAACTAACAACAAGTTTAAGGCTGGAAAAATTTGGCAGGATGTATTTATTTCTTCTCTTTTTTATCATTTATCCTCTAACATCATTCATTTCAGATAACATGTGATATGCATTAACAATGAATATCTAGATCAGAGTTAATCAATAACGGTATTAATTAATTTAATGTGTAGTTAGAATCAAATTGTTCGGCGTATATGTGACCGTCTTTTTTACGTTAGTCATATGTGTGTCACCGTATATATTAATAACGTATGTAAACAAGATCAGAGTAATAACAAAAGGGTCATAAAACATTAAACATTATATATCTGTCAAATTCAAAAGAACAGTAACTGATCATGGTATCAACTTCCTAGACAGGATCATGTAGTGTAATACGTAAGACATATATTCTATTCTAACAGCTCAACCATGCATGATATTCGTTTTTGAAACATGGATAATTTTATAGCCAGATTTCTTCTCTTTTTTTTTTTAGAACGGAATTAGTTCAGTGTTAAAAATGAATATTAGAACATCTCTAACCCATTATGCTATTTTCCACTGCAAAATGGAGTCATTGTAAAATGCAGTTGGCTTTTACTCCAACCCAACTGCATTTTCTACTTTAAAAAGAATATTTCAAAGTATATGCTTTTTTTACTTACTCTTTAAAAATTTGCACTTATACCCTTATATTTAGTTAATTTATGAATTTGATCAATTAATTTATTTTGTTATTTATAATTAATGTAGT
>KE154586.1:424477-440482 GCA_000411075.1 Sisymbrium irio | reverse complement strand
TATATTATATAACATAATCAAACCAAATAAATAAAAAAATATACTTTAAATTTTTAAAAATCATTATTATATATTTTTTTAAAAATAATCAAATAACAAATATTTAATATGTGTTATTTTGTATAATTAATTTTTATAATCTGAATAATAAATTTTATTATTTATTATAAAATTTGGGTATGAAAAGATACTATAATTTTTATTTAAGTATAAATATAATAACATTTAATAACTAAAGAATTGTGTTGTAGATAAAAAAAATTTCACTGCAAAATGGAGGGATGAACAATGTTACGCGTTGGATTGGAAATGGTCTTTAGCACGTTGAATTTTCAATAGTAACCTGTTTGAGTTTTGACTTTTGATAGATGGAGACAAAGAGTAGAAACAAGCGAGTGAGTGTACCCGAATTCGCCTAACTTGTTTGACTTATTAAGGTAGTAAAGTCTAGTTCCACGTGTTCGGCTTCTTCATCCCCAACGGCTGCTTCCTGACGAACCCTTTCGGCACATATACGGGCTTTACAAAAACCCATTAACGATATAAATAAAAATACCAAGAGGACTTTCGTGGGCCGACTGAATTATATGGGGCCCAATGAAATACCCGGTAACTTGATGATCTTCCGAGAAATTGTTCTTCTGACTTCTGAGCAGTGATGCCTAATTCTAATTTCTAAGTATTTGTTACTACAGGTTCCTCGAGTCAAATGTCAGAGACTCTTACAAACGGAGAGTCAAGACGCTTGTAGCAACTTTCTCATGCCGTACGCTGAGCATGAGCCAAGTATATAATGCAATTGAATCAGCACACGATAAGATCATTAATGCTAAGGCTTCAATAAGTAGGAACCATAAAGTCCACATCAAGAGAAGCTGAAAAGGTGATAACCACGTTATATATGTGTTCGCATTCTTCTTATCTTGTTGATATGAAATGTCTGAGTTGTGTTTGATCACATGTCTGTAAATTTATTTATCTGAGAACAATGTGTTAGTACTTGGTATTTATAGTATTATAGCAGAGATTCCTTCTTGAAAACTTTCACCTTCTTCTGCTGAAGTTGCATTCCAACCAAACTCGTCAACAGTTGAAATAACGACATTTGGGGTTCCTAAAGAAGATGACAAGCGCGATTCTGATGTAAATCCTTCTTCTTCCCGCTGTTTCTTCTGCTGCTGCCAGAAAAGATGGACAAGAGGTTCATGATTTGGTTTACAGGAACTGAGGAAGACTACGTGGAACCTCGGGTAAGTCTAATCTCTCAGATCCCCTCCCAGTTTCTCTTGTGTTGATCTATGTGCCAGGATTATAGAAACTCCTAGTATCCTACTGTTATTCCTTTGAGAATTTAAAGCCTTAGTCTGGTATGCTCGCTCGCTGCATTCGCTTTACGCTAACCATATGGTTATGTTAATTGTTAAATCTCAAAATTCTGCTGTCTGAATGCGAAGAGAGTAGTAGTATTGTCTCCTTGGATTCTGTAACTACGTACTGACCAATATTTAACCGAGATTGTACAAGCCCTTCCTTGTGTCTTATTCTCTTGTTGTAAGAGATACAGTGTATTGGGGGGTACAAGAAAGGTCTTAACATTATGAAACGTTCATACTTCTTTATGATAGTGACGCAACTGAGTAAATCGTCTACAATGTCAACAATGAAGTGCAAAACCAGAGATTACCAAAACATACCACAATGTGACTAGAAAGAAAACTAAACACGCAGTGTGGAAGACACGAAGACGAAATGTATTGTCGACAAATTTGAAACGATCAAGACTTGTTGCAGGCTCGGGACACCATCACGACCAGCATGACCACGATGGAGAGCAAGACCGAAGTCTTCAGCTTTTCCTCGAGCCAGTAGTTAAATTTGGCATCTTTGCCGTTTTTGCTAACACCATCATCATTGTGACTATTTAAGAGCTCTATCACGAGCTTTGTTATCTTTTTAAACACATCCGTGGCCTTAACCATTGTGCTGTCAAATACCCATTTGATGAAATCCACTGCAGCATTATTCTCCCCGGGAGTTTCATCCGAACTCTCCTCATCTGTTATTAGGAATACAGAAAGACCAAACAAGCCAATGAGTGCACTGAGAACTCTTTCAAACGAAAGGCTTAATATTAATCAATACATTTTCCGTATACCTTGACTTATGCCACTGCTGTACAGCTCCTTAATCTCTCGCACCACCTCGTTGTTCATCACCGCATCCCACACTGCTTTGTCAGATGACAACGATATTACCATTCTCTGCATAAAATGTTAAAAGCTTTAATTCGTATACCCTTTGTGATACAACGAAATGACAGGTTGAACATCAAACATAGTTCACTATCAAACTAAAAGTTTTCCTCTGACATTTACTGTACGGTTCAAGCATATTCACATTACAAGACAAAAATTTGAGCTTAGTGAATGCAGAAAAGAAAAAAAAAGAATCACCTGGACAGATGGCTCGGTTCGCAGTAGATCAAAGGCATTGTAAACCTGATCATGAGCATGAGGCTGTAAGATTCTTGAATGGCATAGTTGCACAGAAGGCTCCATCCAGTCCAAATCCGATCGAAACGAAGGAGCTTGATCAACCATTCCCGTGGCTACGGGGCTCTGGTTTCCACCACCATTTTCCGGATAGCTCTCGTATTTGTCTCTAACCAGCTGAGAATACGAACTTCCATCGAAAACCCTTCAAGAAACCAGAATCAACAACAGTTACTCAAATTCTCGTAAAACAGGAGAGCAGGTTTTGAAATTCATAAGAAACAAAGACATGTGCTAGCAAACAACTTTTGAAAGTAATATAAGATGGAAGTACAAAAACAACTGCTTGGGGTTCAAATGACACGAGGACACTAATCCTAGAAACAAACAAAACGAGAGTCATCTGATAGAATTTCCAACTTCTTTAGTTCATCAAATCAAGACAATTAAATTACACTCAAGAAAAAAGAAAAAATTAAACTTTCAGACAATTAATCAAAAGCCAAGACAAGACAATCCTCGTGTCTCTCTCTATTACCTTTTCGGGATTAACTCTCGTGACCACTAAAATACCTACCAGTTAAAGCTCATCCACATGTATGAGACTAAATAGTCAATTCTGATCATTGCTATAAGTTTCCAAAGCTCGTATAAGTCTCTCACCCAAACAATCACACATAGTTTTAAAAAAAGAAAAGAAAAGAAAAGAAGATTGGTTACTGCTGGAGAGCAGAGACAGCATCTTGGACTTCATCAACAGAAGGAACAGAGCCAAAAACAGAGTCATCTTCTTCGGTTCCTTCCTCCGAAACCCACTCAAAGTCTTCATAAGCTCCCGAGTTGATGAACGAAAAAGCTCCACCGTTCCACCCGGAGGTTGCAGCCACAGGAAGATTCAACAGCGACCCTGAAGCAGCCGAGATCGTCAGGTTGTTCGACCCAGAAGAAGATCCGAGTTTATGGGCACCACCACCATGCGAGACGGAGGCGTTTCCAGCAGGAGTAGTCGTCGACGAAGAGGGTGATGAAGCAAAAGGATCTTGAATTCCTCCGTTGGCTACGCCGGTTCTCGTCATCGCGCGTCCAGCGGCGCGTAGCATCCCTCCGCCGCCCCCCATGGGTCCTCTTCCTCCACCAAACATGAAAGGCAATTGAATGGAACTTTGTTGTTTGCTCCGACAGGTTTCGTACGGTTTTTAACTCGGTGTTCAGTTTTGTCTTTTGGTCTACTGGTTCGGATCAAATCAATTTAATAAAAAGAAATAAAAAAAAGGCAGCAGCAGTAAGGAAATGAATGAGTCTGTGTTTTTGAGTTTGCTATTTTGCATTCGAACAGTTTGATGATTTCGAGGAGTCGGATAAGAATTATATCCAAATATAAAAAAAATGTTCTTTAAGGATTTTCTCAGAATATATGACTTTCCTTAGATTTGCTTTTGGTCCTTCTTCTCCACGACACGCTTATCCATTTCTCTCTTTTCTATTTGCATTTAATACTATATATACTACTATCTCATAGTTTTCTTAGTATTTTTTTCCATATTATATTGTATCTCATGAGTTTCCAAAACGCCATAATTAACACTGAATTAAAATGAACATGTTTCATAATCTGGATTTTTTGTATGCAGAAAAGTTAGAAGTTCGTATATTACACTCAACAATTGCATGAAAATTCAAAACCAATTTGAAGTTCAAAAGACATTTCGTACGGAAAATGAATTTCAAACATTGAAAATTAACATGAACACAGAGTACAATTTAACTTTCTTGTTATATATATTCTATTTGAAATTAGGTTGCAGAAAGGTATTTCATGATTTATGTATTGTGATGAAAACTTGGTGTGGAGACAAAGAAGAAATAAACAATCGAGTTTATGTCATTGTCAAAGAGATCATATTAACAAAAAGAATAAACTTAAGAAGTTTATACAAATGTTACTATACCGCTATATCTAATTTAATTTAGGGAGACTTTAGTACCATGAGTATACCAATATGTGCCACTTACGTCAACATGCACGCATGGTCGCATACATTCATTTTTTTGCATACATGAAAATAAAAATGTATATTTAAAAGTGTAATTTTAGTCTATTGTATTTTTGTTCAATAGATATATCATATCAAAAAATATATTTCCCATATTTCCCAAGTGATATATATTTGATAACATGATCATTTTTTTTTTCAATTATCTATGCAAAATTAATAGGACCATTTTATTTTTATTATCTTAAAATAAATGATTTTAACAAATCATTTAAATAGACAAAAGAGAGAGTTGTGGAAAAAAAAAAAAATTGAAAAGAGAGAGTTGCTTACTAAAGTGGGTAAATGTTAGCGAAACAAAGAAAAGGAGCGATAGCGTGTGGGCCTCCTCAACACATTTTCCGGTTTGCCATGCTTACGTTCTAATTTACGATGACGAATGTTTGCATGAGTGTCATTTTCCTTTGCCCTAGTCTATCTGATTACCTTAGCAACTTAATTCTTGTCTCATTCGCAGCAAAACTTCCGGATGGGAATGGGAGACGCTTGCAAGCACCAAATATATCCATTCTAAATATCCATTTATCCAAAACATAAAGTTTGAATGGTTGGGTACATTTAAACGTCCTTAGAAAGATGTGATCAAGACCATTGTTAAAAAAAAACTCATCGTGCAAAACAACTTTACAAACAAAAAGACTCAAAAGAGGATCATAAGCCTTTTGCCGATACTTATTTCACATTTAGCAACAATTTTTATGCGATATTGTCTATTCTATAAACTCTTCGGTTGTCTAGGACGCCTGACTAGCTAATCAGGCCTAGCCAAAACCACACGGGCATCTCCAATTTAACCAAACCGGTTAACAAAATAGACCAACAAAAAAGTCAACAATTGTTATGTAGGCTTTTCATTAAGGTTGCTGATTACTAAATTAACAAATATACTAAACAATATTAAAGTTATATGTAACAATATAATTTAATCTTTTTCAATATTTTTTTTTGAACCAACATATATTATAGCATATATTTCAAAACAGCTTGTAGCCACGAAATACGATATTACTTTTTTTTTTATGCTAGGAAAAGTCGACAACTAAAACTATCTCTCCATATAATGGATAGAGGGTGCATAATTGTCTATAGAAGTTCCCGTTAATTGACATATGTTTCCTAGGAAGAGGCTTATCTTGTAATCTCTTTGAACTTGCAGAGGATTTAGTTTACTTGCAAACGTGCACTAAGTTACTAGGTTTGCAAAGCCTAGTTATATATAACCAGTCTAGTTTATTTTTAAATAATACTAATAAATACTTTACTAATACATAAATAAAATCATTTGGCCAATCTGTCTAAGTCAAGACTTTTTTCATAAGATTAAATAATAATTGAAGCTATATAAACTTCTGACTATATTACTATACATAAGACTTGGTGAATTGTTCTTTAAAATTATTTGTAGCAGCAATCATTTTACATGTTCTCCGTTGTCTTTTATTTTTTTTATTCTTTACCTTCTTAATGTTCTTTTCTATTACTTCTGGAGATATATTTGTATGTTTTTACTCATGTAATGTCATTACTTTTCACCAGCTTCAAAAGACAAATAAGACAATATTACTTATTTATTTTTGCAGAGAAGTTAAAATACAAAACTAACATATTATGTGTTTGGTCTAAGCCGAGAGATCAAGATTTTGTACTTTCAGTTTTCATTCCGTGGTTTAGACCAATTTACCAAGATCTTTTAACAGTAAGAAAACTTCATTCTCTTTATATATACATATATATATATATATATATATATACTCGTTACACCACTTTTGACCTCTTTCTTTACTCAAAAACCACATTTTGTGGTCCGATAATTAAAAAAATTAATTGAAAGTCACGGTCTAATGTCCATATTTCTGGAACATCGTCCTCTCTCATCTACAACCAATGCAAGGCTTATAGTACAATTTTGATAACCAGTATATCTACTCTTCCATAAGAACACACATGGAGGTGGGCTTTTCATTTTATATGCGATGAAACTTTGTTTTGAATGGTGAAGACAATAGATACGTTGCTCATATCCAACAAACAGTTTCCCTTTAGAAATTTTAGATAAAAGAAATTCAAATGATTCATTACCAAGATACCATACAAAATATTTAAGCTCCAACTTCATAAAAACGTGTTGGGATTTGCAGTCTCATGATCGAAGGAATGATATATGAAGCTGGGATAATCATGGGATTAGAATGCACGGAGATCATTTGTCTCTGTATGTAACTATGTAAATCTTTTTGGAATGAAGACAAAGAAGACCTTTCTTTATATCTGTCTCTCTGAGACTCTGACTGTATTTTCTTTTGACATTTAAGAACTTGTGATCTATAATTTTTTTTTTCAGCCCGTATGCTAAATAGATTCGTTAATCTTCTCGTATCTTAGCTTGAAAGTTCGAGCTCTAAACTATATACTCTAAACCACTCTAACAAACAGCATATTCAAAATTCAAAATAAGTAAAATCTCTTACTGATGAAACTATGGAAGTAATTTCAGTTTTGTTTCACTAGATTTGCTTGTCTCCAAAGTCCAAACCAAGAAGATGGACTTTATTGACCATCAGCTAAAGAAAATTATAACTTCGATAAAGACATTTGTTCATATCACATATGCAAAGATTATAAAAAAACTTGGTGTAGTAAAACTAACGATCAGTTAAAAATAAAGTTGACAATTTAGAACATAAGGTACAACATGTATTAGCTATGACCGCACCACAGTCAGGCGCCATACTAAAGACAAAATTTCTGATTTTTCTACCCAAGTTATATACATGGAGAAAAAAAGAACAATTTAACGCTCAAAATCTCAAATCTAAATTTTTCAACTTAAACACGATCGATAACATAAATTTATTCATAAAGGGGAGACAAAAAGACGTGAGGAAGGTATCATCGGTCATGGCGGGCAACTAAGGGAAAACATAAGTTTTTTATAATGGCGTTGAGGAATGTAATTATTAGTTAATATCATCAAATAAATAGGAATTAGGAGATAAACATGATTAAAATATTAACGATGGAGAAAACTTCATTCTTTTCAACACACACTCCCTCTGTCACTATGATAATGATGAAAATTCTGGCGAGAACAAAAGAGTATATACCAGGAGTGATCCTTTGACGATGAACATGACCAAGTTGTCTCATTTTCTTATTGTTTTCAATAATTGTTTTGAAATCTCCATAAGATTCTGTGATTATAAGAAGGCATTTATTGTATCCGAGATTAGCAGCACGAACGTGGGTCTTCTTCTTCTTAGTTTTTTTTTCTTAGGCTGCTTTTTGTTTTCTTTCTTCCATTAATTGCTCCGTGAAATGGAAGCTTCCACCATTTCTTCTCCAAGTTCGAGATGCTCACAGCCAAATTAAGAAGGATATAACTTTTCTCATCTCCTCATTTCTGCCTTGGGTTTGACTAAAGTCACATCCTTTATTTACCAGGCCGGTTCTTGTTTTACCCTTACTTTACGGTTAAGGGTGCAAATCTATTCCCTGAAGCTTGACTTGGTAAATGTTTCATAGTCTTGCAAGGTCTCTGCAATTGCATTAGGCTAACAGTTGACATTTTTCTTGGAAAGTCGAGCTATTTTGCTTCTATGTTCATTTGGTGAATTGCTTTATGATCCTTACGCCTTACTCTTCCAAACTAGACTATTAAATTCTTGATCATATATCTATTTTGAGTTCAAGATCTTGTCTATTTGTTCTTGTTTTATCCCCTACTTTTGGAACAGATTACTCTTTCAAGAACATGGTTTTGCGTGTCTGATATGGTTTGACTATGCAGGGTAAAAGCAAAAAGAAGAAAAACAGATAGACAATGAGTAGATCACCAGACAATCTTGCCCTTCCTCCTCCTCCTCCTTTTCCTCCTTCCTCTCATACCGTTTTCGTGGCTCTTAGTGGGAGCAGGAAAAACAAAAATGTCGTTACATGGGCGCTCGAAAAATTTGCTCCTGAAGGCAATGTTGGCTTCAAGCTACTTCACATCCATCCAAGGATTACTTCTGTACCTACACCAAGTAAAGCTCCGACTAAGACTCCTATTCCTGTTCCTTTCTTGCATTCAACGCGTCTTGTGGTTTATTGTGAAACTTAGACTTTATAGTAAAAAGACAAGAGTCTGATGTTCAGTTGTTGCTTCTTCTCCAGTGGGGAATGCAATCCCTATTTCCGAGGTACGAGATGATGTAGTATCTGCATATAGACATGAGATACTGTGGCAGTCTGAAGAAGTGCTTAAACCTTTCAAGAAAATGTTTGAGCGGAGAAAGGTATTGTCTTTGGTATACGCTTACCTGATATCTTCTGCTTTTCTTTTTCCTAAGAGCAAACATCTGAAAGTTTCATGAATCACTTTAAACGAAAGGTTGCAGTAGAAGTTCTTGTGATCGAATCGGATAATGTGGCAGCCGCGATAACTGAAGAAGTTACTCGGAATTCAATAGAGAGACTTGTCATTGGAGGCTCAACCCGTAGTTTTTTCACAAGGTGCACTACACACCACTGATCTGCTAGCTTTGAACTTTTTTTTTTATTGTTTTCGTTTCGTGTACAAATGAATCTCCTTTGAAAATTCCAGGAAAGCTGATATGTGCTCGGCGATATCAGCTTTGATGCCGAACTTTTGCACAGTCTATGTTGTTTCAAAAGGAAAGTTGTCATGCGTCCGACCATCAGACTCAGACGGAAATGCAACTATAAGAGATGATGGTAGTGAAAGAACTGATTCCTCCAGCGGCTCTTCTGGTCCCACCTCAGGTCCATGACTCATCAAAGTATTTGTGTGAATATGGTACCATATATGGTGTGTTGGTCTAATTTTTTTCTACCCCATTTCTCTTATAGAATCAACAGATGGAATATCAAGTGCACGTGACTCTCACTCTCGTGCTGTATCCCTTCCCGTGAGGAGATTGCAACATATCCCGACTATTGCAAGACAAGCATCAGTTCCAATGGAAACGAGTTCTGTTGGCTCGGATGAAACCAGATGCATGTCTTTGGATGCAGAGGAAGTTAAAGATGTTTCGAGTATCAATAGAAGCAGCACGGATACTACATCACGTTGGACTCCACGGCTTAGAGACTATGAAGAGAGAAAAGACGCTATGAGTTCTTCTTCTAGCAACCGTGATTATGGGAATGCCGGTAGTAGGTTTAGTTGGACTGGCATGGTGATTGATACCACTCACTCTCGGGCTTCTCAACAAGCTTCCAACATGTCTGATAATATAAGTGAACAATCTTATACAGATAACCAGGTATTAAAAATGGAGTTTTAATTTCTATTATTTCGGTTTTGTCTTGTAAACTGGAATAATAATATAAGGGTTTTTTTTTGTTCAGGTAAACCTAAGCTTTGAGGTTGAGAAGTTGAGAGCTGAGCTTAGACACGTTCAAGACATGTATGCCGTTGCTCAAACCGAAACCTTTGATGCTTCTCGTAAGGTGAAGGCCGCATAGTCTCATATAACTTTTCATTTGATGAACCTATTAGTTTGTGCTCAATGCATTTTGAAAATGTCTCAGCTAGTTGAGCTTAACCAACGTCGGTTAGAAGAAGCCATAAAGCTTGAAGAGCTAAAGCTAAAGGAGTACGAAGCTCGAGAGTTAGCAGAAAAGGAAAAGCAGAACTTTGAAAAGGCGCGGCGAGATGCTGAGAGCATGAGAGAAAGAGCGGAGAGAGAAGTTTCGCAGAGAAGAGAAGCTGAGAGGAAATCCGCTCGTGATGCTAAAGAAAAAGAGAAACTTGAAGACACTCTTGGGTCTCCACGGCTGCAATATCAGCACTTCACTTGGGATGAAATTGTGGCTGCTACTTCATCGTTCTCAGACGAGATGAAGATTGGAATGGGAGCTTATGGAGCTGTTTACAAGTGTAATATGCATCATACAACCGCAGCTGTCAAAGTTCTGCATTCCGCTGAAAGTGGTCTGTCAAAACAATTCAAACAAGAGGTATGGAACTTTAGGTTTTTGCTTTGGTGTTATGTTTTAATCCTTATGCGAAGTCTTCTCTTATCTAAGAAGCTACATTTGTCTCTCTGGTCTCATCTACTTTTCAGCTCGAAATCTTGAGTAAGATTCGGCACCCACACTTGGTTCTCCTTCTAGGAGCATGCCCTGAGCAAGGTGCCTTAGTATATGAGTACATGGAAAACGGTAGCTTGGAGGACAGACTGTTCCAGGTCAACAACAGTCCTCCACTCCCATGGTTTGAGCGGGTTAGGATCGCTTGGGAAGTTGCAGCGGCTCTTGTCTTCCTCCACAAATCAAAGCCTAAACCGATCATTCACCGTGATCTAAAACCGGCAAACATCTTACTTGATCACAACTTTGTCAGTAAAGTCGGAGACGTTGGACTCTCAACGATGGTTCAAGTCGACCCTTTATCAACTAAATTCACTATCTACAAACAAACAAGCCCTGTGGGAACGTTAAGTTACATGGATCCTGAGTATCAACGCACGGGAATGATATCATCGAAATCAGATGTCTATTCTTTTGGAATGATAGTTCTTCAGCTCCTCACAGCAAAACCGCCTATTGCATTGACACACTTCGTTGAGAGCGCAATGGATAGTAACGATGAGTTTCTCAAGATCTTAGATCAGAAAGCGGGTAACTGGCCAGTTGAAGAAACCAGGGAATTGACCTCATTGGCTCTGTGTTGCACAGAGCTACGCGGGAAAGATAGGCCTGATTTAAAAGATCAGATTCTTCCGGCGCTTGAGTGCCTGAAAAAAGTAGCTGAGAAGGCAAGGAATTCAATTTCCGGTGTGCCCACACAGCCTCCAACTCATTTCCTCTGCCCATTACTTAAGGTAAATCTATATAATCATTGTTCTTTATCTCATTGGTTACGTGTAAGTGAAGTAGTTGGTTAGAGATGAATAGGGCTGAACAATCCAGTCATAGGTTTGGTTCAATGGTCTATACTTTATATGACTAAATGCGAGTTGTCGTGAACTTGTGATGAGAATGTGAGAGGTTGTCTATACAATGCAGGACGTGATGAACGAGCCATGCGTTGCGGCTGATGGATACACATATGACCGTCGTGCGATAGAGGAGTGGCTTGAGGAGCACGACACATCGCCGATGACGGATTCGCCGTTACATAACAAGAACCTTTTGCCCAACTATACTCTTTACACAGCCATCATGGAGTGGAGGTCTAGACTAAAGTAAAGCCAAAACTGTGGAGCGTTTTTTTGGGTATATAAACGGCAAGACGTTCTCAGACACCTCTGCAAATGTGTGTATTCTTTCTTTCAAAGCGAATTTTTTGTTTTGTGATTCTGAAGAAAGGTATCGCAGAAGTTGCTATAATTTTTCTAAATTTTTTAATTTCATTTTACGTTTGTGAAGAGCAATAACTAGGAACGAGTTTATATTAATTTTATCGGCTTTTCCTTTAAATCCACGTTTCTTTTGGGTTGCGGTTTAAGTCATGAAGTCATGAACACCTGAAAGGCTGAAATGTACATAAATTGCATTTGTTATCTTCTGAATTTTTAATGTGTTGGATGTATATAAACCGAATTTAAAACCGAAATCGCAGGCCTTATTTACTTTTTGTTATTTCTATTTATATTTATATATTTATGGCCATTACATAACAAAACACAACACGGATCTTTTTTTGTACTTTGGTCTCTTTCTTCTTCATTACCCCCAAAACGAAACAGTAGCTTTCTGTCTCAGATTCCTCCATTGACAAAAAAAAAAGGACTTGAGGGAAAGGTTTACTGTTTCTAGGGTTTCTTTATTCCATTAATCTTGTTGGATTGGAAAAATGGAAATCCTCCTTCTCTCCATTTGTCTTGGGATTTCGCTTACGTCCTGATTCCCTTTCAGCATTTTTGCTCGTTATATCTATATTTCGATTGAATCCGCGAGCTTTATCAGATTCTTGAAGACCCAATTGAATATTCTTCATACCCAATTGATCAAATTTACTCTCTTTGTTAATTATTATTATTGGTTCTGTTTGTGGCATTACACGATGCGGATGTTGGTGAGTTTCCTTGTCTTGTCATTGTTCTCTCTGGCGTTTTCCGACGAAAACTCCAGCTCGCACGTCCTTCCGCGACCGTTGATCTTCGAGACCCACCAGCTCATCAAGAGCGTCGAGGACGATAACGTCAATATGAATTGCACGAGCTGGAGATTCGCGGCGGAGACGAATAACCTCGCCCCTTGGAAGACTATTCCGGTGGAATGCGCCGGTTACGTGAAAGACTACCTTGTAGGTAAAGGCTACGTCGTCGATTTGGAGAGAGTCTCGGAAGAGGCTAAGGTTTATGCGAGCAGCCTCGGGTTTGGCGGTGACGACGGCAAGGATACTTGGGTTTTCGATATTGACGAGACTCTCTTGTCCAATCTTCCATATTATCTGGAACACGGTTGTGGGTAATATTATATCTTCCTTTCTTCCTTTTTACAATAAAAAATTGTTTTTTTGGATAAGTTTGTCCTTTACTGTGTTGTTATTGGATTTGAGAAAGGTTTCGTGTGTCATTTACTATGCTTGTTTGTCTGGAAACTTCAGAGCAGGGTCATTGATACAGTCAATCAAATGTGAATCTGTGTTACATGTTGACCAGAGTATCTTTCTGTTTGGGAATTTTGTGCAGGTTGGAAGTTTTTGATCATACGGAGTTCGATAAGTGGGTGGAGAAAGGAGTTGCACCTGCCATAGCACCAAGCTTGAATCTTTACCAAAAGGTTAAAGATTTGGGATACAAAGTTATCCTCCTTACAGGGCGAAGAGAGAACCACAGGGTTATCACTATTGAAAACCTGATCAATGCCGGTTTCAATAATTGGGACGAGCTTATTCTGAGGTACTAAATTCTTCCAGCTTTCTTTGGGCCAAATGTATTTGTCACTCTGTTACAATGAATGAGTGATGGTCATCATTCTTAATATTGGATTTGGATGATTGACGCTTTTATTTGGATGATTGACGCTTTTATTTGCTGCTTTATGCAACCAGGTCGTTGGATGATGACCACAAAACGGCGACCATCTACAAGTCAGAGAAGAGGGATGAGATGGTGAAAGAAGGGTATAGGATCAGAGGCAATTCAGGTGACCAATGGAGTGATTTGTTGGGTTCTGCCATGTCTCAACGCTCCTTCAAACTCCCAAATCCAATGTATTACATCCCCTGAAGCGGTGAAAACAAACACACTAATTATGTAATCCGAGGCAATTCAGGTGACCTACTGTTTTAGAAGTTTAGGTCGCCATGTAATTCCTTGCTATATATATGTACCAACGACTATACCAGTTCTATCTATGCTAAAGAGGTTAATTCCAACGAAAATATGTAAAAGGTATACAGCCTCAAACCTTCACGTGGCTCAACAATGACTTTCTTAGGTCCCCAAAATAAGTTCGTTCTCCCGTATTTCGGGTTAAGATTTTCCTTTTGTGCTCAACCGTAATCGGTAAGTTTTGAATCTCAGAACATAATCAAACATGCAAGTCCTCTACCCAAAGGACAGAAAAGCAAAGATCAAACATATGGTCTCACGAAACAGACGTTTTCCATATAGACGTTACCACTTACAAGGCAAAGAAAGTACACAATATATATAAGGTTTACAAATTACAATAAAGAGAGGAACTGAACAAAACATGGTACCATTTGACAAAAGAACGCACACTTGAACATTATAACAAACAAAAACGAAAAATAAAAAAGAAACTCGTGATATCGTCTTCCCACTTTTATTACCCACCCTGATCAAATTCTAAACACCTTATTGCTCATAAACTGGACTGCCGACATCGGCGGTTATTGGACTATCAAAGATAGTCATGGCGTAATTTAGGTAGTGTGCTGGGTTCCACGGGTACGGTCACGGTCGTGTTCCCCACCTGTATGTTGTTGTCCATAGTAGTGAGCTCTGTCCTTCATATCCTGAGCTTTGGTTCCCAACTTCATCCTTGCACTGTCCAGCCTGTCTGACCCCTGTGGGTGCTCTCCCGTGGCATACCTGATACACAAATGCATGCATCATACTATCACTACGCACTTACATTCATATAGTACTATAGTAGACCAAACACAACAAGATAGCCAAGTCAAGTTTTGTGTTTCGTTAGCCAAAAATGACCCTGTAGGCTAATCTAACTCAAAGTTTTTCCAACGTCACACATTTTGTGTATAAGATGTCTACGCATATTTTTTATAGTTTCACATTTTTCTTTTCCTCTAAAAGGCATAAATCACCACTGTTACTATGTTATCTTCCAGTTAATTATGGTAAACATATTTATGTACAATGCACAGAAACACATATCGTATAATTAAATTACATGATGAATGTATGCTTACTTGTAGATCCAAGAGAAGACGGTTATAGCTGCAATGCCAAAGCCACCGGAGGAGAGAAAGCCAGTGATGAGCATTGCGACGGTGATGAGAGCAGGGACGAGGATTGGGCTAAAGATAACAAGGAGAGGAGTGGCAACAGTCAAAGCAATGACCGTTCCGACAAGCGTGAGACTGGAGAGTACAAGGAGGGACCCACCAGCGGTGACTGCAGTAGCAGCTTTAGCAATCTGCCTAGACTTGGAGTAATCTCGGCTGGACATCTGGTACTGGTCCCGGCCGTACTGATACTGGTCTCGGTCTCGGCCGATCATCGGATACTGGTCTCGGGTGGTGATATCGTGATGGGTTCTAGCTGTATCCGCCATTTCGCTTCTTGTTGACTTACTACCAAAAAACTTGAATGAGAGATCAAAGAGAGAAGGATAGATGTATATATTTTGGAATAGCTACGATGAGTTGATTTAAAGATATATGAAGAGAAGGGAAGCGAAGAGAGTCACGTGTCAATGGCGTCATCATGCATCGTACGCCACGTGTTAGTGGCGTCACCATGCAGCCACTGCAGGTGTAAACGACAGGAGTCTACTTGAAGACACGTCTGATTTTATTTTGTTCGAATCCTATGAATGTGGTGGCGTTGGCATTGACATTGAACCGAACGAACTCTCAAAGCAGACCATTGGGCTTTGTGTAATATGGGTTTGGGCCTTGTAAACGGCCTACCATTGATGGTAATATAATCAAATTCATAATCGTGATTCACTTAAAATTTAGTTTATTACAAAGTTTTAAACTTTGTGTCGGAATATTCTGGAGATCGAACGATAGTTTCCGTGCGGGATAGAAATATTCGAGTCTAAAGTTTCTTATTTCCCCACGTCACTCTACTCCCTTCCATTTGATAATGCTAGCTCTCGTCGCTTCCCCTCCGGTAATATCCGCGGCTTCTCTCTCTAAACCTCTCCAGTCTCTCTCTAAAGCGGCGCTTCCTCTGTCGAGAAGAGCCAAACCCATTTGTCCTTTCCCTCAAACCGCTCGACCCATCTCCGTCTATAAATCTCCGATGAACAACCTCTTCAACAGGCTCGGGTTCGGGGCTCGTGCG
>KE154586.1:388529-414495 GCA_000411075.1 Sisymbrium irio | reverse complement strand
TAATAAAAATATTAGAAAATATACATATTAGTTAATAAAATTTTATTTTTTATATATAAAATACGTATTTAATTTTATAATTTTTTATTTATATTATTAAAAACAAAAAATAATAAAAAAATATATAAAAAATTAATAAATTGATGGGTCCTGCGGGTTTCCCGCATTTTAAGCGGGACGAGTGCGGATAGAAATTTTTTTTCTAAAAATCTTGCGGAACAAGTTTGGCGGGTAAAAAAAAACTGAAACCACTGTAAGGCGGGTCAGATAGGGTGGATTTAACCCATAACTCATAATTAGTTATCGGCGTTGCTTATAAGGGTTTTTAAAGAGAAATAGTGGTGGGTCTCCACCCAAAAGAAAGAGACGAGGGCTTATGCGAGCAAAATAAGGAACACAGTTTGGTTATTTTCGTGAGACTCATACATATGTGACGTCCCACGATTGGTTCATTTTTTTTAATTAAAAAAGGAAAAAAAAAAGGAAAATAAGCAATCTAAATAATTTCTAGCGATATTAATGCTCTTTAGACATTACAATGTCGATGGTCAATTAAAAGCCGCTTCATGGTCTTAGTATGGTGGGTAAAATAATTCAGAATAAAAGTCAAGCAAAAAACTCATTAAAATCAAACTTAACTACATTCGAATTCCCCGCTATCAAATATATGCTTATATAAAGTGAAAAAATGCATACACAAGTGAAGTAACAAATTAAATTCTCATCAAGTGTTCTCGAAAATTACCCCATAATTAAATTCTTGGTTGGACAGGAAAAAAAAATGTTTCGATAGAACTATATGTGTCTTGCACTCCTCGATTAGTCTTCAACAAAATAAAACAGAAAAGACAAATTAAAATCTCAACTTGCTAATATAATCTGTGCCAAGTATCGTTTGTCTGAGTTGACTTGGTGCATGATTGTTTTGGCAAGTCTTGCAACTCCCTAGCTAAGCCTAAAGTCGTCTCTCTTGTTCAGCCATTTTCTTTCTCGACTTTATATGAATCTTCTTCTAAGGCGTCCGTGTAAGACCTCCGTCACCGCTTCGGAAAGAAGTAATCTGCAACGTTGAGGAATATTTAGGTGGAAATCTGGAAAATGTTGTTGTTGGTTGACTGCTCTAGCTGTCGTACGCCGCTTCACCTCCCTACCGGAGCCACCAGAATCCGCTGTGCCCTTTGCCACGCCTTCACTCTCGTCGCTCCCGAGCCTCGTCTTCAATCTCACGCGCCGGCGAGTCCTCTTCCTTTTCCCAACTCATTTACGGTTCCTGCACCATCCACTTGCTTCTACCAACCGCCCGCACCGTCTCCGTCCGTCTACCCGCCGCCAGCACAGTCTCCGTTTAGTCACGCGCCATCAGTACCACATCCTCCTTTCAACCATCCGCCAGCGGCACATCCTTCTTTCAACCAGGCGCCTTCGGCACCGTCTCCTTTTAGTCACGTACCTCCGGCACCGTCACCGTTCAGTCATCCGCCGCCAGCAGAGTCTCCTTTCCATCACGGGTATTCGGCACCGTCTCCATACAATCACGCGCCGCCGGGTCCTCCACCGCCGGTACATGGACAGAAGCGAGCGGTGATCGTAGGGGTTACTTATAAGAACACAACGAACGAATTGAAAGGATGTATCAATGACGCTAACTGCATGAAGTTCATGTTGATAAAGCGTTTCCATTTCCCCGAATCATGCATTCTTATGCTCACCGGTATTCTTCTATTTTCTCTACAGTTTTCATGTTTTCTTGATGTGACAGTTTTCATGTCCTTCGGGGACATCCGATAAAACTTGATGTGACAGTTTTCTTTTGGCTCATCACTTAAGTTAATCGTTTTAGATATGTACATCTTCATGACACAGTAAGTCCTGAATGTGTTATCGCATATTATCATCGAAGATCACATTCATCTTTATCTAAGTACTTACTTCTAAATCTATTGATTTAAAACTTCGAAGTCACTGGAGGATTAATTTGGTGCGTTTTGGTTTAGTTTTCTATCTAAAAAAAGCCCAACCTAGATACTATTTTTTGGTGCTAATTAAAATTATAAATACTACTTACTTTTCACTATATTGTCCTACTAATGAGCTTTTGGAGTCGATATAAAATGATTTAGTAGCTCGGTCATGTAGGACATATGATTGATCATTCCGTTTGTTCGGTGTGAAACATTTGTAAAACTGATTCTATATTCGAAGTTCATATTTTTATATATTTTAATGGGAGTATAAAACCAAAAGACACAGAAGAATAATTCTCGTCAAATATCACATAATTTGAGTAAAAACAAAATAATGTTCAAGTGTTAAATATGTTGTAGAAGAAGAAGCGGATCCATTACGATGGCCAACAAAGAACAACATAACAATGGCAATGCATTGGCTAGTTTTAGGCTGCAAAGCGGGAGATTCCCTAGTCTTCCACTTCTCCGGTCATGGCAACAACCAAACGGACCACAATGGCGATGAGGTGGATGGCTTCGACGAGACCCTTCTTCCTGTTGACCACGCGACCTCAGGTGTCATTGTAGACGATGAGATCAATGCTACAATCGTACGGCCTCTCCCTTATGGAGTCAAGCTCCATGCCATCGTCGACGCTTGTCATAGTGGTACCGTCATGGACTTGCCCTATCTTTGTAGAATGGACAGGTACGATTACTCATAATTTTGTTAATATCCGTATGTTTCATGATTACTCGGAATAATGGAACACCTTTTTATAAAAAAAAAAATTATTGTTGCAAATTGTAGGTTTAATCACGAATGTAAAAAATGAATTGATTCTTTTTTTTTTCTATTTCGTGGTTGTGTTTAAATTTTCAAAACAAAATGATAAAAACATTAGAGGTTGAAGTTTTTTTAAGGAATACATATTACTATTTTTTTGGTCGTCTCAAACAAATACTATTAAGTATACCTTCTCATGCAAATGCGAAAACAGACAATGAGGACTGTGTAATTCTTATATATGTTATTAGCTATCTGTTTCTTGATCCTTCCTTGATTTCATTTGATTGGATAGACTCGGAAACTACGATTGGGAAGACCATCGGCCTCCATCAGGGATGTGGAAAGGTACGAGTGGCGGTGAAGTCTTCTCCTTCACAGGCTGCGACGATGACCAAACCTCGGCTGACACTCCTGTATATTCCTGAATTTTGGCTCATATAGTCATATTTTCTATCAGGATCAGAAACAACTTGAATTTTATTGTAGTTACTCTAATGCAAGAGCCATTTCTGTAAGTTCTCACAAATAACCGTGTGCGCAATGCAGCAATTGTCAGGGAGTGCGTGGACAGGGGCCATGACATATGCATTCATTCAAGCCATAGAACGTGGCCACGGCACGACTTATGGGAGCTTATTGAAGGCGATGCGATCAACGGTTTACGAGATCTTCGACAAAAGTAAAGGTAGAGAGCTTGTGGAATTGGACGGCGCTGATCTTCTCAATACTCTTCTTGGATTGCTAATCTTAGGCGCTGCTCCTTCTGAGGATGAGGAAGGAAACCAAGCCCCACAAAAAACTCAGGTGATCCATTCATCTTTATTCTTCATATAATTATTACTTAATTTAACCTTAAATTAGTTTGCATGAATACTTAAGATTATAATTAAACTCTCATAAATATTTGAAGTATTCATATGGCTTTCTCTAACTTAGAAGAGTCTTCTTTATACAACAACTAAAACGAGCAGATATTTTCTGTGATGTCTCCCATACATCAACATGTTAGACCAATGGTCAATATTCTTGTTTACTATTGGAACTTTGACAACGTTACATATATTGTAGAGATCCCAATTTCGCAACAAATCATTTAGTTTGGAAAGAAAAAGAAAAAATCTCATTAGAACTTAGAAGCGTTTTGTTACAAAATAATAATTCATTAAGTCGCAATCTAGACTTCTATAACTGCAAAATAACTTGACACTCTAAACATAAACTTACCTTTCTTTTTTTAATATAGTAGTGAATATTTATTGTACATGTAGCAATCTTATATTACGTTGTTGATTGATTCGCATTGATACCAAGATATGTTGAAATGTTACGGCAGGAACCACAGTTGAGCGCTACTGATGCATTTGATGTGTACGAGAAGCCCTTCTCTTTATAATATCACCTTACGAGGACCAAAGACTAAAAAAGAGTAATGAATTTCAGAAGATCAATGGAAAACTTTATTGAGCTTTGAATAGTTTTGAGATTTTTTTTATCAAATGTCAGAAAGTCATCATCTTCCATTCCATCGAGTAAAATATTATTAATGGCAATGCCATATAGCCATCTTAATTTATGACCCAACAAAACAGAAAATATATTGTAAGGTACAAGGTCGATCGAGTACGGTGTGCGTTTTTTCTTCTCTCTGAACTAATATTTCTTTTTGTTCCTAATTTCCTATTACTTTCATTGGACTTTGCTTGAACTTACATAAACTCGTCAAAGCTCGCCATCACTAATATAATATCCGTCCACTTCGCAGGACTTTTCCGCAAATCCACTTCGGATAAATTAAGTATCCGGGCTTATCATATTTTCCAACGAAATTTTACAATCGGTTTGCATGTTTGATATAATATTCACTTCTAGATGTTCTTACGTCACGGGCTGCAAAAAGTTTTAGCACCAACACCACAAAACACAAACAAAGTTCTTGAAACGACCTCTACGTATACGAAATTTTCTAACAAGAACAAATTTGAAAGTAACGAGACAAGATAGGATAATAATGAGTTCAAATTCTTTGGAATGGAGATTTTATGTCACAACACACGCGAATACTTATTACATATTTGGGATACATGTGCAAAATAGTTCACCCAAAACTATTTTAAGAAAATGAAAATACTGAGAAATTTTATTGTATATTATTTTTTCTCTCAACCTATCCGTAGATTTTTAAATTTAAACACTAACTATTTCAGATAGTCTATTTGCATCTAGATATTTCTTCACTGACTATTTTATATTATTTCTACAAAAGTTTTTAGAAATTGGATAAGCTAAACTTAAATTGGATCCGGTCCACTACTACTAAAGAAGGTTTGAAATTAACATAGTTTAACTTAATAAGCATATACTTAAAAATATAATTGCATTTAATATTTTTTTTCAAAAGAAGCAAAAAACAAAAACAGATGTCAATAGAATTATGACGACACATTCAGTCTATAGGAGCCCCCAAGCGAGGAAAAAAAAATTGTACTGCAAAGAGATATTGATAGTACAAATGATACGTACTGCAAGTCTGCCACATGTACGATGCAAAGCCATACCAAAATACAGTCTCAAACATAAAACCCAGACCACAGATATCACTGGCGTGTGCTCTCCTCACTTTCCCTGAAACTAAAGGTTCTGATTCTCGTTCTCTGATGAACTTTGTTGCTTCTTGTTCAAGTTTTGCTGATCTCTTTCTCTGATGAACTTTGTTGCTTCGTGTTCAAGTTTTGCCGATCTCTTACTATTTTGCCTAGAAATTTCATTTTTATTTAATTTGTATATATCGATCTATCATCTATGTTACGTGTGTTTGTAAGGATATTAATAATTACTGGGCGTCTCGATGGTAACTTGTCTGCAATGTGCAGCTTCAGTCCCAAAAAGGAATGGCTGCCTCCACTGCTGTAACCGCAAACTACGTCCTCAAGCCACCTCCATACCCTCTGGTATTATTTCGTTGATTAGTTTCTTCAAATCAATTGGAATTCTCTGCAAATGTCATTTCGTTTTGGTTGGATTATACGATTTGGTAATATTACAAGTTATTCTCATATTAGTCATCAAATTACTTTTCTATCCTCGTCAAAGGCGTTACAAACGAACTATATCTAATAATTTCACAATGAATAGAAAATATAATCGAATCAATTTGCGCTATCCGAACTTTTACTAATTTGGAGAAGGATCAGTCTGTTTAAATTTATCGATCGATCCAATGTAAATTGTTTGGATTTCTCAAAAATCTATGATAATAATTAGAGGTTTCTCAAAAACCTTGATGTGGAAAGATCATTCTCGATACCTAGAAAAAGGTGATTAAGAAAAAAAAAATTAGAGGTTTTCTCTCCTTTGGGGGTTGGGTAAACATAAACGTAGAAGTAAATAATTATAAACAAGTAGTTTTTTTCTTTGTCAACATAACCTTTGTAGTACATTTAAAAAACGGATATATGAAATAAATTTAACCAAGGAGTCAAGGATATAGTAAAACCTATTAGTTTGTAAGAAATTTAATATTATGTGGTGTTATGTGGTATTGGTTTAAATACGACTGCGGATATTGTTAACATTTAGGACCCCGAAAATTTTGGAGTGTTATGTTTGAGTGAGAGCTTTGATGATAATGTATGTCGTTTGGTATAATATTGGAAACTAAGGATGCTTTGGAGCCGCATATGAGCCGACAAACTCTGGAGTTTCACTGGGGAAAGCATCATAGGGCTTACGTGGACAACCTCAAGAAACAGGTTCTTGGATCCGAGCTTGAAGGCAAGCCCTTAGAGCATATCATCCTAAACACTTACAACAAGGGCGAACTCCTCCCTCCTTTCAACAACGCTGCTCAGGTAATAATAATACAAACACATTTTGATATGAGCTTTTAAAAGGGTGTGTGAATGTTTTGCTGATCCAGTGATAAATATATTAGGCATGGAACCACGAGTTCTTCTGGGAATCAATGAAACCAGGTGGTGGTGGAAAACCATCAGGAGAGCTTCTTGCTCTGCTTGAAAGAGATTTCACTTCTTATGAGAAGTTCTATGATGAGTTCAATGCTGCTGCCGCAACTCAATTCGGAGCTGGCTGGGCCTGGCTTGCTTGTAAGTTGACAGATTTTAAGTTTTTTTTTTTCCCTTCAAGGGTTTCATATTGAAGAGCTTCACATAACTATTACAATTTCCTTCCTCACTGTTATCATCTCTCTGTTTTCAGACGCTGACAACAAACTCAAAGTAGTAAAAACTCCAAATGCTGTGAATCCCCTTGTGCTCGGCTCTTTCGTAAGTCTTTCAAGCAGAAACTTAAATACAGAGTGTACTTAAATTAGAGATAACCGTACAATTATTACAAAATTTTGTCTTTAATCTTGGTGGTAATTTTCTTGCAGCCATTGCTTACCATTGATGTCTGGGAGGTAAAATAAACACTCTTAAAGCTTATAACATTTTTCCTTAGAACCTATAACTTTTTGCTACAAATTTGTTGATATATCTCTTCTTCTCTTATTTTTCTACATCAAACAGCATGCTTACTATCTCGACTTCCAGGTAATAAGGATTGTTACCTCAACGGTTTTTTCGTCCAGTTTCTTTCTTTTGTTGATTGTTTTAATATTTTGTATGTCAGCAGAACCGGAGACCTGATTACATAAAGACATTCATGAACAATCTTGTGTCTTGGGAGGCTGTTAGTTCCAGACTTGAGGCTGCCAAGGCTGCTTCTTCCTCTTCTGCTTAAGCAGAGTCTTCAGACAATTGCGGACAAGAAACTTGACTTCAGTGGTGACTGTGTTATAACTTACTGAAGTTTCTTAATAAAATATTGGTCGTGGTAATAAGGATACAGCTCTCTGTCGTTGTAATGAGTCATCGAGTCTTTTATCTATTTCTTGTCTTCTGGTATTTCATTTATCAGTGTAATGAATCATTTTCATGTTTTGATCATTGTGTGGTTTGGATTTTTTTGTGTGTGTTTAGTTATTCACTCAATCCGTTTTTTAAGGTCTACCTATCTGCCATCTATATAACTCATACGCATATACTCCTTGTCCCATATTTGAATACGGGTTATGGCACGTCAAAAAGTACTACAAACCATTAAGTTACAAGTCCAGATTTTACTTTCATTATTTTTTTAACTCTTTCTTTTCTAATCATCGCTATGCTACGTTTGGTTGTATACGGAAGTAGGGGTATGAGATCCTATCCGAAAACATCCAAAAAACTAATACACGAATGCGACCAAGATCGCCTAACCAAGATTCAAGGGCAGATCATACCAAAGTAAAGAATGAAAGAGAAAACAAACAAAAAAAGCAGGGGAAGGAACGAGGTAACGAGGTAACGAGGCGCAATCAGCGGAAGAACCTTAAACCTCTGGTTGGGACACGTCAATATGAATAGTTGCGATACGAATATTTCGGACGCGTCGTGAAAAAGATTGTGGCAACGCATCAGTTGTTTAGTTCATGCTGTGGCGTGTTGGAATATCAGTTGTGGGTTATTTAATTTACTCGACGTTGACGTGATTTGGTATTCGGTCTTTAACTAATGCGGATCAATTAAGAGTTGGATGAAAAGTTTAGCAAATCACACATTGTGGGCCCAAGTCTCTCATATTTGTTTTGATTTCTTTGAATTTGTTTAGCTTATGTTCCCACATGATAGAATATATTTTGTGCACTTGTCTAATTTACTCGTCGTTGAATTGTGATTGGCCTCTTCATTTAAATACATGACAATAAACATAGCCATAGCGCATTGTGGGAATATCTCGAGTCGTCTTATATTTACATTCCCAAATAGTTTGAGAATCGCCTCTCTCATTTTTTTTTTGGTAAATAAAGATCTTTAGAGCATTGACTTGAGATGCAAGAAATAAATAATTCTGTTTAATTAATCATCCTTCTTCTTGGTTTCCCGTTGGAAACTTTCATTGAAAACAGGACGAGTTTATGCAGAGAGTGAGCTTTGAAGTAAAGGACTGTCACTGTTGATACAGATCGGAAGACAAGAGCAGCGACATATATAGTTCCTGTAAGCGGATCATTGCCGTCGATCTACCAAAATCCGGTAATGGAAAACCTTGAAGCCGGAGCTGGATCCAGCGTGAAGGAGAATCCGGAGAAGAAAAGGAACGGTCTGGTGAAGCGGCTGGCCTCTGTTTCTAGACAGATCAAGCACTTTACCGGGGTCTCTGGAGAGAGTAAGCCAGCTCGGTTGGACCGGTCGAAGTCAACGACCAGTCAGGCCTTGAAAGGGCTCAAGTTCATCAGTAAGGCGGACGGTGACAAAGGATGGACCGCCGTGGAGGAACGGTTTGAAAGGATCACGAAAACTACTGATGGATTGCTGATTAGGGCAAAGTTTGGTGAATGCATAGGTAAAATCTGCATGTAAACAAATTAAGGAACCATACCAAAAAATTAACTAAATCTGGAAATTATTTGGTCTAATTAAGTAGAAACATTGATATGTTGCAGGGATGAAATCAAAGGAATTTTCCTTAGTATTGTTCGACGCATTAGCTAGAAGAAGGAAGATGACAGGAGATGTGCTTAATAAGGATCTGCTAAAGGACTTTTGGGAACAAATAAGTGATCAAAAGTTTGATTCCAGGCTTTTGACGTTCTTTGACATGTACTTTTTTAATCATATTACAACATTTTGGTCTTTTGTTATACTTTTTTTCTGGATCTCTACAAGATCTTTCTGGTAATGAATGAAGAGCTTAAGCCAAATGGATTTTCTGAAATGCAGGATGGACAAAGACGGCAATGGTAGACTAACCGAAGACGAAGTTAGAGAGGTAAATGTGTTTAGACCAATGATGTTTAGTATCTACTTTCACAAGCCAAACGTTTTTTATTTAAAGAAATATTTTCCTTTTAATTTGTGTGTGTGTGTAAATTTCAAACACAAACGAAAATATGCTAATTAAAAGTAAGTTCATATACAATAGAAAAATAATAACTTGAAAACAAAGTAAATAAACAGTCAACATCTTAATGATCTTTGAAAATTTGAGAAATGTTTAACGAGTGCATAGGAGACTTTTGACTCTGCTCTGTCTTTTTGTGTTTCGCAGATCATCAATCTTAGTTCGTCCACCAATAATCTGTCAACCATCCAGAAAAAGGCAGATGAATATGCAGCAATGATAATGGAGGAGCTTGACCCACACAATATAGGATACGTCATGGTAAACTTTCTTGATGATCATACAAAACCAACTTTTATAATTTGTATATCTGCTGCAGTGCTGCTTTTATATCTGTAACTCTGTGGTGAATGTAAAACAGGTAGAAAGTCTTAAAGATTTGCTTATGCAAGCAGAAACACCACCTGAAATCACAAATAGTGAAGAAAGAAAGCAGCTGGGCAAAATGCTAACTGAGAAGCTTAAGACTACGCTTGACCCTAACCCGTTAAGGAGATGGTACCGTGAACTGAGATTCTTTGTGCTAGATAGCTGGCAAAGAATTTGGGTGATAGCGCTGTGGCTCACTATTATGGCCATCCTCTTCGTATACAAATATATTCAATACAAGAATAGAGCAGTCTATGAAGTGTTGGGGCATTGTGTGTGCTTTGCTAAAGGTTCAGCAGAGACTTTGAAGCTGAACATGGCCTTGATTCTGTTACCTGTATGCAGAAATACCATCACATGGCTTAGAAATAAGACTAAGTTTGGTGCATTTGTACCTTTTGATGACAACATCAACTTTCATAAGGTAAAACCACTTCTTCTTTTTTTAATTTATGTTTAGTTAATTATGGTAGTGCGGTGGTTGAGAAAGTCTTATAATTGGTCAAGGATATGGATCAAATCTTATCCATTGCACTTTGATGTTGGTTAATAGACACGTTTAAATGGAAAGAAACTACTTTTTTCTTACATGCTTTGAAATTAGTTTGAATTTGTGTACAATACTTACCTAGTTATAAAAATCACACGTTTTATAAACAATTTGTAGAATCACTCCATATATCATAACTTGACGTCTACGCCTACAGGTTTTAGCAGTGGGAATTACGATAGGAGTAGGCACACACTCGGTGGCCCACTTGGCGTGCGATTTTCCACGGCTAATCGCGGCAACTCCGGAGGAATACAGGCCTCTAGGAAAATACTTCGGGGAGGAGCAACCTGAGAGATACTTGCATTTTGTGAAGTCAACAGAAGGAATAACAGGACTCGTAATGGTTCTCTTGATGGCAATTGCTTTTACACTAGCTCTGCCTTGGTTTAGACGGGGGAAGCTAGAGAATAGTCTCCCAGGGCCACTAAAAAAAGTCGCTAGCTTCAATGCCTTCTGGTACACTCATCATTTGTTCGTTATAGTCTACATTCTCCTTCTCATTCATGGATATTACTTGTATCTCAGTAAGGAATGGTACAAGAAAACGGTACGTCCGTACTTCGAGGTTTCAATATTTTTCAGTTGCAATCTCAGAGTCCAAAAACGTGACTAATTAATTCGACGGTTTTGGTTGTAGACGTGGATGTATTTGGCAGTACCAGTAGCTCTCTACGCATGCGAGAGATTGATACGAGCATTCAGATCCAGCATCAGGACGGTAAGAGTTGTTAGCGCCGCGGCTTATCCTGGAAAAGTATTGAGTTTGAAAATGTCAAGGCCTAAACACTTCAAATACAAAAGCGGTCAATACATGTTTGTAAACTGTCCAGCAATCTCACCATTTGAGTGGTACGTAAGAAAACACTCTTTAAGAATCAAGAATCCTAATCCCATCTCAATATCGAGTCATGCGATGATATATATATTTCTGCAGGCATCCATTCTCAATAACTTCTGCACCACAAGACGACTATCTGAGCGTACATATTAAATCACTCGGAGATTGGACAAAGGCTATTAAAGGAGTCTTCTCTGAGGTCTTATTTACTTCTCAAAATTATAGAATGATTTATTAGTCATGAAGTGTAGGAAGATGATTTGAGAAACCTGTTACCTTATGTCTCAGATGACGTCTAAACCACCTCCACTCAGAGACTTGTTGCATGGTGCAAACGATCCCGAGTAAGTACCTTCTAAAAATCCGATTAAAAAATGATTCGCAGCATAAGCACAGAAACATATAAAAACTCCAAAACGTAAATGAGTAGCTATTTGAATGTTTCAAACTTTCAAACGTACTATATATTTGATTGGTGATAAGTAACTCTCACATTTGACTTTTTCTTTACAAAACACTATATTATAGAAGTTATAGCATAAACCGTAGTATATGAAAACCTCAAATGCAAATTGTATTCCTAAGGGAGAATATACAAAGAACATTTATATTTTTAATTGTTAAAGACATGTCGTATATAACGATTTGTACTTGTATCACTGTATCAGTCTTTTTGTCATTAATCAGGAAATTTTTTATAGAATGCGTGGAAAAAAAATCTTGAAGTTAAGTAATATATAAATAAATATGTAGTTATATACGCAAACTTTAAAAAATCCCATATTAGAATTTAAAACGAAGGATCAACACCTAAATTGTAATGCAATTAATCAAATCGATTAGTTCCAGCTGTTAGTCAAAGAGTGGTCGTCAATGTACCTGATAAGCAAAGAGATAATATATTTCTAGAAGCTTGGGAGGTACGATGTTCGTATATCACATGATTGAATACCATGATGTATTGATGTGGATCGTGATTTCCACTAGGAAGGCAATTTTCAATTAAAAAGTCCACAATACATCTGTCAGTCAGTCAATGTTATTTAATATGGGTGAGGTTGTGAAAGAAAAAAAAACTGAAAAAAAAATAGTAAGAAGGTAGAGAAAGATAGGAAGAATGAAAGAGAGGAAAATAGGTGTTTTGGTTAGTTTTAAAAATATGAATTTTCTTTCTATAGTTGTTATTAGGTGTAAATTCTCTTTATTAAACGACTAGGAAACATCATTTGATTAGATAGTCACGTTCCCACTGCTTACCTTTGTTTGCTATGTTTTGTCCGCGAAGCCTGAGATGACGACGATCAGCCACTTTGGCTTTTCTTAGAAAAATATGTGAAAACAGACGTTATTTAAAACCACTACTATTATTCTGTTAATTAAAAGCATTAAGTCGACGTGACAGAATTCTCTATGGATTTGGTTTATATATGGCTATCAAGTGCAGGATTTGCGGTCGATTAATTATTTTCTTAATCAAGGAATAATTCCTTTAAATAACACCTATATATAATTTCGTGAGACTATAACTATGCATTTAAATTACTATTTGATTGACCGTAAATTTTTTTATTAAATAAAGTCATCACTCAAAAATAATATGTAAATTTGTTTATCAAGGCATATTTTTGTACAAAACAAACGGATTAAAAAAATTCTTTCAATGCATATCAAAGATTAATTTTCAACTCTATGTTTTCATTTATAAGATTCATTGAATTCCAATTAATAAGTAGTTAATTTTTTTGAACATAATAACTAGTTAGTTGATATATCAGATATATAATATTGAACTTATAATGTCGCACATTTTGTAACTTCTATTACTCTTAGCATCCATAATGATTTCGATAACTAAAGAATCGTTTGGTGCTGGTGCTGGGGCTGGGCCATAGATCTTGTCATCTTGGGGTACAAATATACATGGAAATAAATTTCAAGGCCTAGCTATTTTATTAGACCACTTGAGAAAGATAGCCTAGTCATGCTGATGGGCATATATCTTGGTAGAACATATGCATGCAGACTACTCCTTATTCTATTGAACTCGAAATCTGTACTATACATTTATATAAATAATGATTCATGAACAAAATAATATATCGTTAGAAGTTCTCCTTTTTCATAATATTAAGTTACATAAGGTATCACGGGTTTTTTTGTGTGTGGTTAAACTGTTATTGTACACATAAGTAAAACTAAAAGAATTGCTAATTGTGATATGGAAATGACTTCAACAGTTACCCCAAAATCATGATTGATGGTCCGTACGGCGCACCAGCACAAGACTACAAGAAGTACGAAGTGGTTCTGCTGGTCGGCCTCGGGATTGGGGCAACTCCAATGATCAGCATTATTAAGGACATCATCAGCAATACGGACGGAAAGGAACAGGCCAGCCAACTCAACCAAATGGAGAAGGGATCACAACAGAAGCCACAAGGTAAGAAGGAAAGATTCAAGACGCGAAGGGCTTACTTCTACTGGGTAACGAGGGAGCAGGGCTCATATGATTGGTTCAAGAACATCATGAACGAGATCGCAGAACGGGACAAAAAAAAAGTCATAGAACTACATAACTATTGCACCAGTGTCTTCGAAGAAGACGACGCCCGCTCCGCGCTCATACATATGCTTCAGTCTATATATTATGCCAAGAATGGTCAGGACATTGTCTCTGAGACAAGGGTCATGTCCCATTTCGCCAAACCTAATTGGGAAGACGTCTACAAACAGATAGCCTTAGATCACCCTAACACTAATGTCGGTAAGTTATCTCTCTCTCTCTCTCTCTCTCTCTCTCAAGCACACATCGAATCAAGCGGTAAACTACTTAACTATATATCATCACATGGTAGTAATGTAGTATCGCAATTAGATCATGCAAAATTTTGCCTAGCTTCGTAGTTTTACTCGTTCAAAAGCAATGGTGCAGGTTATTGAAACAAAGGTCTAGGATATTGATTTGGTACTATTATGCATCATCATCATGCGATTTAAGTGATGAATATAAAGAAGAGAATATGACTAAAAAAAATGAAATTGGTTATATAAACGTGCAGGAGTGTTCTATTGTGGATCACCGGTATTGACAAAGGAGTTAAGGCGTCTAGCTTTGGAATTAACACACAAGACGAACACTAGATTCTCCTTCCACAAAGAGAACTTCTAATAAGGGGAAATGAAATTTATAAATATAATGCTGATGAAGTTATGTTTGTGTTTTACCAAAAAAAAGTTATGTTTGTGGAGTAGTTTTATGTTAGTGTTTTAAAAATTGAACTCCTGAGGTGGTTTATTCTTCTTTTCTGAATAAAATTTGTGTGGTTGTGATTCATATTATAATATGAGGTGTGGATTTAAGAGCTTTTCTATTTCTTATTTTGATTTCAATATTCAAAATTCAGATTCAAGTTTACCGTCATCTCTATTATATAATTCATTCGTTTATCTTTTCTTGCACAAAAATCATTTTATCACTCAATAAAGAGCAGAAACTAATACAAACAGAAAACCATTGTTAGTTATATCTTTTGTCAAATATCAGTACTTTGTTGTACCTGGTAAAAAAAACATGGTAGTATTTAGAATTGACCATATGTTGTAGATCAATGTTTCCAATGACTTGTCTTGAATCAAAGTAAAAACGAGTAGAAGCCTTCAAATGCATAATGTGGCCGAGAATATATATACAGTATAGACGTTTGTTTTCTCATGCATCTTCTCATTAATTAGACCAAATATAGATCCTCTTGAGTTGCAGTGCTGGATGTGGAAACACTCTTTGAAAATAAAATAACAAGTACTGATCATGATACAAAGAAGTCTACAACAAAGAGATGATACAGAGCTATTGTGGAGATATCTCATCTTCCTCTTTTATTCCTTGCTTGACGAAAAGGTCACTCACAAAGAAGACACGTGAGCAGTCCAAGCCCAAATCAATATCGATTCAAAGCTCAAAACTGTTTTTTCTTTTCTTTTAAGTTGATTTAGTTAAGATTATACTTTGATTTCATGAGAAGTAAATCATATTTTAATTTTCTATTTGTGATTGCATCAATTGTATCAGCAGTAGTTTTTTTGAATTTGAACTGATTAAAGTTGATTATATTACTGGCAAATCTTCAAAACTTCTGAAAAAGTGGCTAATTCACCAATTGAGTGAGAATGTCATGAGGGAAAACAAAATGTTTATTTTTGGCTAGTTATTAATCAAACTTTACGATAAAATTATATAAAAAAGAAAATAACGAAATATTGACGTGGCAAATAACCTCACCACTGGTTCTCTCAAACGTTTTGAGAGAGTTCGAAGTCGGAAAACGCCGATTGTCGTCATAAGTCACCTCACCTGTCTTCTGCTTCGCGAGCTTTGATTCGGCATAAGAGCTAAAGGCACTCCATTCTGATGCTAAGGATACAAGGATAAAGGATTGAACTGAGCCGAAAAAGGAGGCTTTTTTTTTATGGGTACCGGGTCGGGTTCGGATCCGGAGTCGAGTTCGTCCGGTTGGAGCCGAGCTCCTGGTTTAGTGGTGAAGACGCTGTTTTTGATCGGCGGTGCCGTTCTCATCAAGCGACTCACGAAATCAACCACTCGCTGGGACCACTCTCACGTCGTCTCTCGTTCTCTCAGCGGCGAGAAGGTCCGCACTTTAAGTCCACACAATCTCTCTCTCTACTTCATTAGCTTATTGAATTTCATAACTTTCCTAGGAAGAAAAAGAAAACTTTGTGCTGATTCATGGTTTTGTTTTACTCGTATTTCAAAGTTTTCTAAGGAGCAGGCATCAAGGGATCCTGATAATTACTTCAACATAAGGTTTGTATCATCCTTTATCATGAATTCAGTTGTTAGCTATCTAGCGTCACTGAAGCTAGTTTTTTTTCTTTCTCAAAATGCATTCGAGTTTTTTCAATTAAAGTATATATGCTTCTTGGTTTTAACTTTTAAGCTTCACATTGGAATACCTTCATATGTTCTATTGGTATCGGATGGCTAAAATGTGGTTATAAGCTTTTGAATTGCATTGTGCAGGATGCTGAGCTGCCCAGCAGCTGAGATGGTGGATGGTTCGGAGGTTTTGTATCTCGAACAGGTCAGTACTTTCAGCTTCTTCTTCGTTTTGTGCATTACGAAAGTGTATAATCTTAGTTTTGTATGTGTTATGTTAAGCCTATATTAATCTTTGTTCTCAGGCATTCTGGAGAACTCCTCAGAAACCCTTTCGGCAAGTATGATTTGCGCACCTTATGACGGTTCTTCATGTCTGAATCCTTGAGTACCATTTTTGATATATCTGTCTTTGTGTTGCAGAGATTGTATATGGTTAAACCTTGCCCAAAGGAACAGAAATGTGACGTCGAGGTGAGCAGATAATTTATAGATGTTCACCTGATCACGCGAGCTTTGGTCTTCATGTGTATTTATCAAGAGATTAGTTCTGAACAGTGTTTTATCTTCTTTTTTCTGATCCCCCAGGTGAGCTCATACGCAATCAGAGATGCTGAGGAGTACAAAAATTTCTGTGACCGCCCAAAGGACCAACGCCCACTTCCCGAAGAAGTTATTGGTGTAAGTCACCGGTATTTTTTTATGGCAGTCCTTGAAAGTTGCTTTATTAGCACAGCTGCTACAGGTCATGTTTATTTTGGAGCTGTTGTTTTTGGTGTCACAAAGTTTGATTGTATCGAATTATAGGACATTGGAGAGCATTTGACAACCATACAACTTAGCTGTTGTGACCGCGGAAAGCGTTGCCTGTATGAAGGATCAGCCCCACCTGGTGGTTTCCCAAACTCATGGGTATGTTTCTTCAGAGACATCAAAATATATATTACACATAATCGTTCATTTTACCACTCAATTTATATTACCAACATTTGTTTATTCTTCCTTTGCATCTCGGAATGAAAAGAATGGTGCAAGCTATTGTACATCTGATCTTACAGTCCTGAAAAACAATGAGATTCACCTCTGGGATCGCGGGTTTGACGATGATGGAAACCAGGTTAAAACCGATTTCCTCCTCATGCACCTTCATTTCTCTTGGTATGAAGAACTTTCATTTGATTTGGATTTTTGGTTCCGGTTTCTTGCTCATCTTTCAGGTGTGGGGACCAAAGCAAGGGCCTTACGAGTTCAAACCGGCGCCGTCATCGTCAAGCGTCAACAACGATGTGTTCTCTCCTTTGAATATATTTCCTCAATCTACACTTGATAAACCAATGAAAGGATCCTTCATCTTGCAAGAGTAGGTAGAGTTTTTTCCCGCTTTCGTTTGCCTTTCTTTGGCATTTCTCTACTGTAATGGCAAGGAAATACTTCACTTGTGTATCATCATCATAAATAGTTATTAACACTTTTATCTCGTTATATACATTCTTCAATAACAGTAGGGTGTATATGATTTTTCTTCTATATTTAAATGAGAAAATTTAGCTTTTGTTTTAAGGCCTTTAATACAATTGTAGCAAATCGTCTGCAAGAGTTCTGAGCATATTGTAAAGTTACATATTACATTTGATTACATCAAACAGTGAAGAGCTATAGAACTATGAACTGAGTCCCGAAGAAGTCCATGTTTGTAGACACCATTCTCAAGAGTGCAGGAAGAGTTGGCAAAATCTCTTCAGCGAGTTTTTCAAAGACGGCCATACTTCCTACTCATTGCTAAAGAATAATCAACAGACGAATACGAATCTGATATCCAAAACTGACCTTTTAAATCGGTCTACATTGGAACAGCTTCGATAAGCCTAGAAAAGTAGAACTGAGTTGTAATGAGTCCTCTCTTGCTGATCTTCCAACCAACCTTAGCCAATGCTCTTTCCACATCCGCCTCGGCGTGTAGATAAGCCCTCGTAGCCTTTGAAGGACCAGGGAAAAGCTCTCCAATCCTTTTCAAGATATCATAGTAGAATGTCTTTGGTGCAAAACTCAGAATCACTCTCTTCTCCGCTAAGGAAGCAAGGTGTGCGATCATTCCGTCTGCCTTGTTCTGAGGGTAATGTATCAGCACGTCAAGGCATACAACTGTATTGTACTTTCCATTTAGACTCTCTAAATCATTCACTTCAAATTTTGGTAGATTCTCTGCTGGTAGTTGCTGCTTTGCCTATACAATATTCAAAAATTGTCCAAGCTCAGTTAATAAGAATCATGTATAGTTCCAACAATGACAAGGACGAAAGTTCTCACCTTCATCTCAGCTTCAGCAACCATAGCTGCAGAGATATCACTAGCAGAGACGACTGCACCTTCCTTAGCAAGTGGAATCGAGAGCAATCCAGTTCCGCAACCTGCGTCGCAAACCGTAACGCCAGCCAACGAACCTTCTTCCGTCAGCATAAGCATCGTTTTCTCCACAGTCTTGGCGTGGCCGATACGTATATCCTTCTGAACACGGTTCACTTCGTCGGTCTCGCCGTAGATTTTCCTCCACCGCTCGAACCCCGTGCTGTTGAAATACTCCCTCACGACCTCCTTGTCGCCTCCACCAACTTCCTCCGCTTGCAGTTTCCTCCTCCTCTCCGGATCCGTCAGTGAAACAATCGTCGCTAGAGCTGCGACGGAGCCGCCTCCGAGTACGGCGATAGTCGTGCTGTCCACTCCGGCTAAGTCGGTGACTGATGCCGCGACGACGGTGGCGACTCTGCTCCTTGAAGCTACATTGAACCTAGCGGTGTTGGGGAGTCTGGGAAGAAACTGAGAGACTGAGGAAGAGGAAGACAACAAGGAAGGAGCAATCGGCATTGTCGGAGCAGAACAAGTGTTTGTTTCGTTGCCTTACTTCTGTTTGGCGCCCTTGCTGCATGACTTGTATTATCGTTATCCTGTGGATAGGATAGGACGACGATCTATCTTTCGATTTCCATGGGACCCACCTTAATGCGGGTGACTCACAGGCACGTTTCTTTTATTTGGTTACATATACACCTTTTTGGTTTTTTCTAAACCGAATTATAACCATAACTTTTAATTTTATGGAAATTTTGTAATTTAAAACCTACAGAGAACTTATAAATCTCATGACTGAATACGAGAGCAAGAGTTGGAAAATCTCCAGCCAGAGAATTTAATGTTGAGTGTTGTTGTAGGTGATCAGAAGCTAAGGCCACACATTTCCTTTGGCGGCAGATTTATATCATCAAATCCAACCAAAGTCGCCACAAGAGAAGCACTCTCTCTTTGAAATGCGCTCTACGTCTTTAGTGTTGGTCCATATTTAGTGACTCACTTAGTCACTTGTATGCTCCTCTGCTTTGAGCTCAGTTCAAGCAAGCAAGGACATGATAATGAAGAGTGTGATACAAGCAAGAACATGAAGCCCACAATAACCCCAACAAGAGGAACAAGTCTGAAAACAAAGGATATATACTTTGGAACAGTGATGAGATTTCAATGATAGAGGAGTTTCGATTATCTTTGTGTGTGTGTGTGTGTCATAATTTGCAGGGAGGAGATTAGAGCCGGTCTTCACTCGTCACAGTAGTCAGAAACGGAAAGAGAAGGAACAAAACTGGAGTCGGTGAGTTCTGCGCGAGATGTTTCCCACAATTGTTGTTCTATTCCAAGTTTCCTTAGCTCCCTCATTCCTCTTTCCACTGCCCCCAAGAAAAATACAAAAAGAAAGAATCAGAGTCTTTATATTATTAACCCATTAGTTTAGTTTCTTCAATGTAACTAAAATAACAGCATAGGCACTTGTTGATAGCCCTTACCATCAACTGCATCATGTGATGATGGCTGTTCTACGATACGGTGAATCCAGAACTTAAGACGGTCTTCCGCGATATCACTTTCCACGCCGTGGATTTTAGCTCTTTTCCAGTAATACAGCAGCCATGCCTAGAACATCAATATGTGTATTTTATAAGTTCAGTGAATATGATCCTTCTAAGTAAAAGCCTCTGCCGGTTAAGACTGTTACCTCTTTAAAGACAATGTCCTGTTCTTCTTCGTGACTCAACTCTGCATTCAAAATTAAGATCAGGAATATTTATCAGTACCCTTTTTTGTTCAACATAAGATTCAAAGACAATATAGATGAAGCACTGAAGGATAGGTTTTGTTAAGAGGCTTATTTGCTTATACGATCACTCTGTGTAGATAGTCAGTAAACAGTTTAAAGAACGCGACTCACCGAATGCTTCAGCAAACTTAGGTTCCCCTTGCACCCTGGGATCTGGATATTAAAACCACATGAGTGTCTGTTGTATATCATTCACATATGTGCCAATCATTTTTAGATAGATTTTACCAGTGTCGGATTGTCGGACCAAATGTTTTTGTCTATACTGGGCAAATGCAAGCTTTAAAGCATCCTCGACCTATAAGGCACAGGATATCATATGTATGAGATGTTTATCTTCTGTGAAATAGATTTTTCAGTTAAAACCATCAAATTCAGATTATAATATGGGCATGTTTTACCTTCAAGGATGCTATCTCTCGCAAACCCGTTTCAACAGCAAGCATACTCTCTATGTTTCCCTCTCCATTTAAATCACTGAATTTACTAACGACTTTGCTCCAAGTTCGATCGCTACCACCTGCCAGATATGTGATGTTATCAGTCTTTTGGTGAGAAAGTTGACGGGAAATCGAGAACCAAACCTGTCTGCCAGGAGTCTTCAGGCTTCTGGGCCGCGGAAATGACAACTTCAAAGGGAAGAGGAGCTAAGGCTGACCAATGTTCATGTCTTGATGGCGCTATATCCTCAAATATTCCTAAGAGTGATCCAATGAGGTGCATAAGTATATATCTTCAAATGAGGGTGGCAAGTAATATTGTTGATCAACGAACTCTAGTTAAGTCTACCGTCAGATAATTGATCAGCTAGTCCATGTCAGTTTACAATGTAGTGAACAAGTACACTGAGAAAACGGAAATAACATGCTCTTAATAATCATGTTTGAAATTATATCAGGCACCAGAATGAGAAGAGCAGGTTACTTCATCATATAAATCATTCTAGGTCCAAGACCCAATTGTATATTTTGGAGAGGAATTTCTTACCGTGTTGAACGGCTAGTTCCCAGTAGCGAGCAAGCCAGCATCTCTTTAGAACAACTTCCTCCTACAAGATGTCAATCATATAGTTAAATCAAACAAAGAAGGTGGGGTTAAACGGTCAATGCAGAAAATGCTAGTTTACTATGTGAACAAACCATTTCTTCTTGAGTCAAAATCGTTCTATGTATCATTGTCCGAAGAGACTTTGTTTCAGCTTGAGCCTCCTGGAGCTGTTCCACGGCCTTGTCTGCTTCCTCTTTCAAGCTCTGATCATAACACAGAAGAAATATATTTCCTTGTCAAGTTGCAAAGGCTTATGTCATAAAGTCTAGAACACACTTTAATGTCTAACACCAAAGCACTGTACCTGAAGTTCTGCACAAAAGGCATCAGTTTCCTTGTGCCTTCCATCTCTTTTCTGTTCAGCAGCCCTTAATGCTGCCTGCAATAGATTTAAAAAGTCCCTTTTCAATAAATTTACGGTCAGATCAAACGCCAACACAAGCTTGCAGAAGAAAAAGAAAGGACATGCATCTGCATAGAACAAATGAAACAACATCCATTTCAAATACAACTGCATTACGGACCTCTCTTTGACGCAATGCAGCTTCTTTCCTGAAGTGATCAGCGCAAACTTTGTGAAAAGAAGAAATAATATTTTTTTTGAGAATGAAGACTAATAAAGACAAAGAAACCAAACCTCTTCAAGAGCTTGGCGTCAAAGTTTGCTCCTTCACCGAAAGAACCAATCTGTTGCAAGTCATACCAAAGCTTAAGAATTAACCATCAACATTGTACATAAACGTATATGCCTACAACACCGTATTGGATATCAAAAACACCTGTTTCTCAAGTTCTCTAGCCCTTGCTTCGGCTGCTTCCCGTCTTTCTTCAGCCCGTTGAAGCTGCATATGTAACACAAGGGTCAATACTATACACATCAAGTACAAAAAGGTATCAAAAACAAGAAATAGAACTATATCACACTAACCTTTTGAAGTATATTATCATTTTCTTCTTGAAGCATATCTAACTGCAATGACGACAATGAAGTTGGTTTCAAATGAAAAGCTCAATAATTTAAACCAAAATAGCTTTACAAAAGCACGTACTTCATCACGCAAGGCCGAAGCTTCTCGATCATCTTCATCCTGATTCGGTGCTAAAATTTCTGCAGGGCGAAACCTGAAACTACTCGTTCGTTCCCAGTAACATCGTCAAAAACACAAGACAATTTCAAAAAAAGTCCGAGACGCGTAACTTGTATAAAAATCCAAACTTTATAATACCTTTTCTTATACTTTAACTGAGCCTCCGATTGTTTCGCAGGCACATCAAATTGAACATTGACTTTAGTTGAGTCTTGGTTATGCTCAAACTCCTCGACCGGATTCCGACGCGAATATGCCGGTACTCTAACCCTGAGTGCAGCTCCACCATTCTTTTGAGGAATCTCCACTGGTCTCTGCACCACATTGGCTGTGACTTCGTCTCCGTCGAGTTCATCATCAAACTTAGGCGCAACGGGTTTCCCCTCCGGAGCTTCTTTCTGACCTCTAACATTCTTCTTTTCATCATCATCGTCGAATCTCGTCGGAAGCACGACCGGTTTTACCGCCGGAGCATTTTTTCCGTTGACGATTCGCTTATTATTTTCATCTCGTCTTCGAGTATGAGAGAGAGGAGGAAGAGGTACTTGGTAAAGATCTTCGTCTCCGTCTTCATCGTCGTAATCATAGTCGTAGTCACGTCTCTCCATGACCTTAGCGAGTAGCTCGGCGGCGTTTTGCTTACGGAGCGTGCTTCTGCCAGAGATTCCTCCTAAGTTGTTGTTCATACGATGCGAAGGAGACATGGCAGGTGAAGAATAAGCCGAGCTTCCTGTTCCGATGCTATCCGACGACTCCCACCTCCTCCGAGCCATCTTATCCGGCTAAAACAATATAGCAAATCAATCACACATAAACTAAGATATGTTAGTTTATACAAACATTGGGGGAGAAGTTATAGAGATTCAAAGATGAGAGAGGTGAAAATGTAAATGAAGCAGACGGAGTCAACAATGGGTTTGGTTTGATTTCGAGAAGATGAATATCGGAAATGCCATGAGGCGTGGACCGAATGGTGGCGGGAGACTGGATGGGGGAAGTTGAGAGAACGTGGGACCCATTTTTTATGTTTTTTTTTTCCCTCTCAGCAAATCCGACTTGTATTATACTCAAATATAATTAGTAATCAAAAATATTATTAATTTTCATCCAACTTTGTTACATTAATCAAAGATAATAAATCCGCAAAGTGGTGGAATAATGGAGTAGAAACATTCCACACAAGAATTTGTAAAAGTATAACAAGGTCTGAGACCAAATCTACGAGTTTTCACTTAAGCACCAAGTATCAACCATCATCAGTGTCAAACTAAATCCAAGGTGAGGTTTAGGTAATGTTTTTACATATCCGACACAAACTTTACTCGAGTAGACTATTGTTTTATACACCTAGGTTGTATCTATCACATAGTCTCCCTATACAAAGTCGTTACCCCAAATCAATACTCCTTTGAAATCCTTGAGGAAAGTTAGCTACAACTAACAAAGCGATGTCATATGATTAGAAAGCCAAATTCAAGTGGTAGTGACACAATAACACATTTATATATTCGTCATAAAAGACCAATCACGGCAAAGAATCAATCTCAAAGTACCAAAGTTTTCTCATCGTCAACATCCTGATCTTAGCTTCCAGAATAAGAAAAAATAAATACCAAACGGTCTAATATACCAAAATAAAATGCTCTGATACCAAGAAAGAAAAAAGATAGCCGGTTTGCGTTAAACCGGGAGAGTTTAAGAAGCTTCGGCCGCAGGTTTCTTCTGAACAAGATCCTCAATCAAATCAGCCGCCTCTTGAATCGTAGTAATGTTCTGAGCATCAGATTCCTCAACACTTATGTTAAACTTTTCCTCCAAAGCCATCACTATCTCCACCTGCATACATATTCACCCCACATTGCTAATACGTAAATAACAAATTAATATACGAAACAACAAATTAATATACGAAGCAGAGAGAGTGTAACATACGGTATCGAGAGAATCGGCGCCAAGAGCAGAGAACTTGGACTCGGCAGTGAGCGCAGTGTCAGCGGACAGAGCCAGTTGCTCCTTTACAATGTCACTCACTTTCTGCACTGTCTCTGGTTTTGCCTGTATGCACACTCCTCGCATGTTACAATCCAACTTATTACATTTCTCATATAATTTAACTCTCTTCAAACAAATCTTTTACTTACCGCACAACTAATTTGAAGACGAAGGCTCTTTGAAGACTGGAAACGACCAAAGGAGATAGACTGAAAAGTCGAGGCTTTCCTTAACACCTGGATGATTAACAGTAGTCAAACCTAACTGGGTTATATTATGATAGCCTTTGAACATTATTACAAAGAACAAATCGTAAATCGAATCTCAAGATGCGGTCAACTAACTAGAATTGTTAAATGGAATGTCAAGGAATACGAAAAAGAATAAATAAAAAACTATTTGGTATTCATATAATGACAAACAATAGATGTGTGTAACAGTATAAGTATAACTATATATTGAATCTCAAGAGAAGAAGAATATGTAAAGTCACCTGAGAGATTCTGGTTGATTGTATGGAGGGAGCTTTGAAGCTTAGAGAAGTGGTTGACAAGGAAGCCATTGGAGAAGATGAAGCTCTCAATATACAGGTCAAAGACAGAGCAAAAAAATGGCTTCTCTCCTATTGCAAACTCAAATTGGATAAGGTGTAATCTCTTAAGAGAGAAATCTTTTTGATGGAGAACAGAGGACGCAGATACGACGTCGTTTATGTGAGACGTAAGCACACAATTCTTCCGTTTTGTGGCCTAGGTTTGTTCTTGCGGATTCAGGCCTATCTTCGGCACATGTTGCAATGGGTCCCACATTTGTCAAGTGAATTTTGTCACATTTTTCGCAACTATGACAGGCCCAAACCAATTATACAAGTTACTTCAACGGGCCCGTATTGATGATGATTGATTCTCTCGATATAATAATATCTTTTGTTCTCTCAAAATATGTCTAGAAAGACTTATAGTAAGTATCATAGTAAAGTAAACAATAAAAATACAACTATCTAAGATTTACTTACTCTGGTAAGACTAATTATAACTTTTTTGGTAACAAGTCTTCTGATGTGTTCTAATTTAGTGAACAAAATTTCAAAATTTCTAAACATCGTGAAAGATACACAGAGTAAAACATATTTGACTTCGATGTGCTTATTATTTTTCAATTTTCACTATAAAATATTTTTCTGTGTCGGAATCTTTTCCAATATGTTTGGATTTTCAGATCTTGATATATATTCTTCAAAAAATTTATATAGTCTTCCCAACTCTAAAAATACATGCAATAATATTTTCAAATAATATAGTGAAAAAAATTAGTTGAGGTTATTTTTAGTAGAGTTGTTAGGGCATCTCTATTAAGAGTTTATAAG
>KE154586.1:329166-343379 GCA_000411075.1 Sisymbrium irio | reverse complement strand
TTTTTTTTTTTTTTTTTCACATAGTCTGGTTTTCTTCATTCGCGTACTGTAATAAACGGAAGTTGTATAGGTAGCTCTAAATGAATTATCGTGTGATAAAGATAATTTTTTTTATTTATGTCAAACGATAATTATGTATCTATGGGAAAAAAAATAGTTGTGCCTTCGTTACTATTCATTCCTCTTTCAATTTATGGTTATACAGTAAGGACAATCGTCAATTGAAAAGCAAAAATGAATAAGAATTAAATGATCGTAAAGGGGAAAAAAGAAAGCTCAAACGTAAAAAGTAAAATCTAAGCGACTATATATATATGGAAATTTTTGGTCATTCTTTGCAAAGCTATTGTTGAAATAATGTTTGGTTGTGTACACAGTCATATTCACAATTTATATATATATATATATATGTATCTTTAGCATATTAATGACATAATTACTAAAAATGATATATCACTTTTAAATTACTATTTTTGGAAAAATGAAATGAGCAAAAATTAGGTTAGTTTAGTAACAATTTGAATCTTCACGAAACCTTTCTTAATCAATAAATATCAGAAAATAACCATTTAATTATAATATTTTCCAACTATATATGGAAATAGAAGTTAGATATCATTATTTATACAACATACATAATGCTAAAATATCAACAAAAATCTCTAGTCCCTTTAGTAAAAAAAAAAAAATTCTCTAGTCCCTTCCCTAGAAATATTATCTTATAAGTTTATTTCGTTGTTCTCATTTCAGTACACTGGTTTAAATATTTTGTATGTGTTGAAATAATCCACAATATATATCATTCGTAAAAAACATTAACCTCAATCTATCCATTATATATTTAAATGATATAAATATTGAATAATTTAAAATATTAATATATTTTCTTAAATTAAATAGGTATGTTCATCTGTTAAATCTCTTATGTGTTAATGGTTTTGATATATTATGAGATTCAACTAATTTTTAACATAATTTTATCATTAGATTAAAAAGATGTGAAATATCACCAATTACTAAAATTATGCTTATATGCTCACATAGTTGTCTATGAGCTTTCTTTAGTAAGCCACTGATTTTTTGAATGTGTAGAAGATAAGTCGCTTAATTTGCCAACGACCAAAAATAAATATTTTAGGAGGTTTAAGGAAATTGATAGCAATTCATTGTTTAGGCTCCATCAGATTGATCCCAAAAACTGTCTAGCTAAACCTACGCCCGCCAAGAGCGATTACAAAATATTTGGTAACAGCATATGAAGCCAGATGGAGGGTGCCGGAGTTACTGCAACAATAATTTCATGTTTAAATTATTCTTTTCAAACGAACTGTTTAGTAATACAAGACAAAGGAAATAACACTTTTTAATTTTATTTCAGTAAATATGAATTAGTACAACGTTTTTAATACTGATCAATATTCCAAGGAAAACATTTTTCTCGACCCGTTAATCTACATGGACCATTAGGTCTTATACTCCAAACACACGACGAATGTTCTTCGCATATAGTTATATCTCTGATAGCCACAAAAATATCAAACCATTTAGACTGATTTTCCCATTGAAAATGACAAAAATACAGAGCGACGCCCGAATAATCATAACCTGATCTAAATCCATAATGCTGATGATAGGCTAAAGATTGTGATCCGAGATCCTTGTTCTTCGATTTGCAGTGTAATTCCAACTGAACATTTGGACCAATATCATTAATGATATCCACAGATACTGACTCCCCAGCCCCGCAAAGACCAACAAAGAGGAAAAACATAAATATAACACTAAATATTTTCGTAAAGGACGATAAACCACACATTATGAATAGTTTTAAAATACGAGGTTAAAGTCTAAAATATATGAAGTTAAGTCTCAGTATCCCTGTATTTATACTAATTCTTATTTTTGTGTGTATGAATGATTAAAGAATTCAAAGAAAAAAAAGTAGTATCGTTCACTTGTCGCTTGACCAGTGGGCGTATCCTTTTATCCCATATATATATTACTAGATTAAGGTTTTCATTGGTAAGTGTTTTACGTTATATCATTTAACTTGCCATTATAAAACAATTTATAACGGATTGTTGACTAAAAAATTCAACAGTTAAATTGATGGAATGAAATTGTTCAAATTAGGTTATGTATCTCTGGTCAAAAAAAGAAAAAAAAAATCAACAGTTGAAATTCAATACCTAAATTATTTAATTTGCCATTGTAAAACAATTTACTACGGGATTGTTGACTAAAAAATTCAACAGTTGAATTGATATAATAAAAGTGTTGAATTTAGATGTTGAAATAATGTAAATGATTTGATTGTAAATTTAAATATATTATTTTTTAGAGTGAAATAGTGAAATGAAAAGTAAATGAAATTTTGTTTTGGTCCATAATCTATATATATAAAGTTAAATATTATCTCTTCTCTTTAAACCACCTTAATCTAAAACTCTATAAAAACATGACACTTCGGCTTAACCCACCATTCTAATATCCATCCACCCATTTTAATATTCATTCACTCATTTTAATATACACAAATATGAATAATTTCTCTTTTTAATATTTTCATATTTCTTATATTTAATTGAATTATATCCTATTTAATCATTATATTTACATAAACTCATCAAACATAAATAAATAAATAAACAAAAACGAAAATTTAACAGGAATAGGCTAAGAACAAAGATTTTCAAAACACAAAAATAAAAAAAAAATAAAAAAATGACAATGTGAATTTAAATTAAATATACAAAAACTAACAAATAAAAAAATTTCTACGTTGGGGTAAGTCTTTTTCTTATGATATTAATTTTTTATAAGTGTATAATAATGGACAGCGCAACATAGATCATATACTATTATGGGTGGTTCATGTTTAAGGGAAAAGAGTTTCCACTACCTTTTAGTTTGTCTCTTTTTCCCCAATTCCTTCTATATATCATTCGTAAAAACATTAACCTCAATCCATCCAATATATATTTAAATGATATAAAATTGAATAATTTAAAATATTAATATATTTTCTTAAATTAAATAGGCATGTTCATCTGTTAATATATGTTAATGGTTTTGATATATTATGAGATTCAACTAATTTTTAACATAACTTTATCATTAGATTAAAAAGACGTGAAATATCAGCAATTACTAATATTATGCGTATATGCTCACATAGTTTATCTATGAGCTTTCTTTAGTAAGCCACTGATTTTTTGAATGTGTAGAAAATAAGTCAATTTTGCCAACGACCAAAATAAATATTTTACGAGGTTTAAGGAAATTGATAGCAATTCATGTTTAGGCTCCATCAGATTGATCCCAAAGACTGTCTGGCTAAACCTACGCCAGCCAAGAGCGATTACAAAATATTTGGTAACAGCATATGAAGCCAGTTGGAGGGTGTCGGAGTTACTGCAACAATAATTTCATGTTTAAATTATTCTTTTCAAAAATTATTTACTTATACAAGACAAAGGAAATAACACTTTTTAATTTTTTTCTGTAAATATGAAATCTTGTTACAACTTTTTTCAATACTGATCAATATTCCAAGGAAAACATTTTTCTCGACCCGTTAATCTACATGGGCCATTAGGTCTTATACTCCAAACACACGACGAATGATCTTCGCATGTAGTTAAATCTCTGCTAGCCACAAAAATATCAAACCATTTAGACTGATTTCCCCATTGAAAATGACAAAAATACAGAGCGACGCCCCAAAAATCATAACCTGATCTAAATCCATAATGCTGATGATAGGCTAAAGATTGTGGTCCGAGATCCTTGTTCTTCGATTTGCAGTGTAATCCCAACTGAACATTTGGACCAATATCATTAATGATATCCACAAATACTGACTCCCCAGCCCCGCAACCAACAAAGAGGAAAAACATAAATAAAACACTAAATACTTTCTTAAACGACGATAAACCACACATTATGAATATTTTTAAAATATGAGGTTAAAGTCTAAAATATATGAAGTTAAGTCTCAGTATCCCTGTATTTATACCAATTCTTATTTTTGTGTGTATGAATGATTAAAGAATTCAAAGAAAAAAGGTAGTATCGTTCACTTGTCGCTTGACCAGTGGGCGTATCCATTTATCTCTCTCTGACACACACACACACACATATATATTACCAGATTAAGACTTTTATTGGTAAGTGTTTTAGGATATACTATCATTTAACTTGCCGTTATAAAATAATTTATAACAAGATTGTTGACTAAAAAATTCAACAGTTAAATTGAAGCGATAAAATTGTTCAATTTAGATTATGTACCTTTGGTCAAAAAAAGAAAAAAATCAACAGTTGAAATTCAATACCTAAGTTATTTAACTTATTGGTCAAAAAAAAATGTTATTTAACTTGCCATTGTAAAACAATTTATTACGGGATTGTTGACTAAAACCTTCAACAGTTGAATTGATACAGTGAAAACTGTTGAATTTAAGTGTTGAAATATTGTAGATTATATGATGTTAAGTTTAAATCATTTATCCTATAAAACACAATTCATTTGGCGAATCAAATTCTATCACGTGTCGTGTCATGTATTTTATAAATTATTAATTAAAAAATAAATTCATTAAAAGAAAAAAATTAGAAAACGAATTTTTTATATAAAAAATAATAAATAAACTCTTAAATTTTCTCAAATTAACCTCCCACTTTTAAAAAAAAACTTCTCACTTTAAAAAAATAACATCCCACTATTTAAAAAAAATAACTTCCCACTTTTATAAAAATAACCTCATACTTTTAAAAAAAACCTCATACTTTTTAAAAAAATAACTTCCCACTTTTTAAAAAGTGACAAATAAAAATTGTTTTATTTTTCTATATAAATTCCATATCTTAATTTATTTTGATCCTCTTATTCTACATTTTTTTATTGTTCATATTTTTTATCCCTTTTTGTATCTATTTTATAAATTTTTAATGAAAACAAAAATGTCAAACTTTTTAATGATCATAATTTCTATTTTATTAAATTTATTTTTTGTAAATTTTTTTATAATTTATTTTTAAAAAAATTATTTTATAGACATATTTATAAAATAATGTCTGTGCATTAGCACGAGAGATAATACTAGTATGATATATTTTTAGAGTGTAATAGTGGAGCGAAAAGTAAATGAAATTTTGTTTCGGTCCATTAATATCAACAACAACTTTTTCACCTCTTTTACGTGGAAAAATGTTTTTAGCAGAAAAAAACAAATTACTTGATACGTAAAAAATATTTACTCTATTTTACTCCAATTCGTTTGATTTCATTTTACTCTAATTTATTTACCAATCACAGCCTAAGTCTATGATTGACACGTGGATACAAATATTGTTTTAAACTTATTGTTATATATATATATGTATATATATATATTTATCTAATTGATAATTCCATGATGTAATACACAATCACACAGAATTACACTACTAAATATTTACAAAAAGTAACATAACACAATAGAATGGATATACGTTATAACATTAGTTATCATAAATAAAAAAAACAGTATTAACATTGTATGAATGTTTCAGTTCTATTATATATTAAAGGATAAATATTTTATGTCACTTTGATGATGTGTCATTTTTTTAGATTTTTATTTTATTTATTTTAATCAATTATCCAAATTGTCAAACATATTTTTTTTATATTTTGATTGTATTAATTTATTTAAAAAAAATTGAGAGTTTTTAATAAATCTAAATTTCTCCTGTTTATTTAATTAAAAATCAAATAGTTTCTAATATAATTTTAAACTATCAGTAAAAACAACTATAATTTTTTTTTTTGAAATTGAAGCTTTCCTGGTTAATATAAACCGTCATGATCTTTGACATCCTTCCAATAGCTGTTGCGGTTTTTCTTCAGGGTTATTTGTCTATCATTTCGGTCTTCGCCAAATTCGCCATGAATAATGAACTAAGTCCTAAAATCTTTATGACTGAGCGGACTGACCATTGCATCAGCCATCCTAACACCTCTCGCACTAATATTTGAAAGGTAAAAATCAATTTAGATTACATCCCTTAATTTTTTCTCTATTTATTTCTAAAGTAGATTTTAATAGTTATTTAAAAAAATATAAGAATACAAAAATGAGTGCCAAAATCTTTGCTCCCATAGCCGTCATGAGCATTTTTGAGTAAGTTAACTTCTGTACACATCATCACATCATTATTAGAAATTTTCTAATCGTTGTGCGTGCATCAACATTAGTAAAACATATAATAACTATAAACAAAATGTAATTTTATCTTAAATTTTGTGTTTATAAAACATTTGTAATTTATATCAATCTACAATATTAAATAAACTATCATATAAATAAAAATTATAAATAAATAAAAAGCAAAATAAAAGCAAAATAAAAGCAAAATATGAGAAAAATATAACATGTAATTTACATAGTAAATATGTTGTTTTATTTCGTTGTTCAAGTTTTTGTCTTCGTGCCAACAGAGAAGTCTTTTTGTTCAGTTTGTTATACACTTCGCACTGATGATTGACCTCCATTTCTAAAGGGATGCTTCTCTGAAGGAACAGTTTACCTCTTGGATGGATGGTAAAGAAGAAGGGTCCAGTCTTTGTGAGCATCTTCAACCCCAGTAGTCTGATTGTTACGGCTGTCATTAGCTCGGTTGTACTCTCCGAACAAATGTTTGTCAGGAGGTGAGCAATTGATAATCAAATAAAGGTATCTTTCCTACTTCTTTATGAATCATATAATTCATATTTCGTTGCTGCTTCTTTCTGAATCAGGATAATTGGTGCCTTCGTGATCATCCTTGGGATCTCTTTTTTCCTGTGGGAAAAAATGAGAGAACAAACATCTCCGCCTTCACTTCCACCACCACCAACGGAGGAGCCGGAGGCAACATGATGCGCTACGATTTGAGCAAGTCAACTCGTCAAAAGAATTAAACGAAGTGTTCGCCATTTGGGATCATGAAAGTAACGCGACTTTTCTTCTTTTAGTCATTTGCTCATTCAAATAAGAGAACTAGTGTTTAGGAAACACAGTTCTCCACTTCTTAGTCGTTCCCGTTCTGTAAGGATTAATGACTCCAACCTTCTTTGTTTTCCTATTTAAATCAAACTAAAAATATGTAGTCTTAACCAAAACAAGAAATTTATTTTGTTTTTATGAGCAATTCTCTTTGGCTTTGAGGAGGGACCATACAAGAACAATTCAAGAAACTTCTGATGTTAATGCTAAGTTGTTAATGTTGACGTCAACTCTAGTCGCAAGCGATATCGTGCAGTTTTGGTTATCCCCTTCATTGATTTTCCGGACTTTTTAGATACTCATTCCATGGAAAATATTTTTCTTGACCCATTAATCTACATTGACACTATTAGACCATACACATGATCTGCGTCTCTGTTACACAAGAATATGAGCTACAAATACTGAATATTTAATAAATATGTTGATGATAGAGAGAACCATCTAAGATTGTTTCAAAAAGACCAAAAACTAAAAATAAAACACAGAATCATGCCCCAAAAGATGCCAACTAGAAATAAACATATTGACGAGACAATCTTGATGCTTCCAACTCGGAAAGGTTATGATTATTCACCATAGTACAAACATATCCGGATGGTTTAGCTACTGTGGTGCTCAACATGGCTTCTATACACAAGAAGAGGCACAAGCCAAGTAAGTTAGTTAACCTATTTTACAAGGATTGATTGTTACTTACTTTAGTTTCCTAATCTTTAAGTGAAATCATTTGCAGGAAACACAAGTGTGCGATTTCATGAAATCCTTCTCATTTAGTTTCTTTTGGGGATTCTTCACTGGTATAGAACGCTGTGGGTTTTGTCAATTCCAGACCTTTGGGTTGAAAGCTTGGAAATAAACGTAAGCACCAATTATACAAAAAACCTGACATTTTCCTCTCAAATCAAGTCCATGAATCATGAAATTAAACACTTTTCTGGATCCTTTTTCAGGATCGTCTTTGATTTTTGCATGAAATTTGTAAGACCAGGAATGATCTGTTCACATTCGGTTAACCTTTCTTTGATTTTAGTAGATATCGTATCTCTAATAGCCTAATATGAGCTCGTCTTGACAAGCTAAAAGGCTCTCTTGGTTCTCTGAGCACCTCGACGAGGAAGATCATATACGCTACAAAGTCTTCTACTCACATTTCGATCCTCTGCGTACCATTATCAATATCAACGCTAGGCTGAAGAACAAACCTAATGATTTTGATTGACGTGAATCACAAGAAACAAGGGAAAGATCACAAGGAAGATGAGCATTTCGTCGGATAGGAAAGGCTAGGAATCGCCATCTTACTACGGCGGAAATCGGTTTGTTTGTTTTTGTGGCTGTGACACGAAGAGAAAACGGAGTTGTGGCCGGAATCTTAAAACTTCATGTTCTAAGTAAATGGGGTTATGACATACTTATTATTTAGTAAATCTGTAAACGTCTTATGAGTTTTTCGTAGTTGAGGTCTTGGTCAACCTCGATACTGATTTTAGAAAAATGAAGAGTACATTTTTAGGGTCAGCGTTATAGCAATGATGCCATACGCAAATCCCGACGATTATGATAATCCCAGCGATACTGCCTGCAGTGAGGCCTACGATGACTGCGACCGGAATAGGCGTCATACTGTCTTCAGCGCACACACACCAAAAATTGGTTCTCTCTAACGTTTGTGTCTTCTTCTTTTGTAGGGTGCGAATTATATATACCCTGACATATTCAATACATATGTAAAGTTTAGTTTTTTGTAAATAAATCGTGAAATATTGAAGTTTCACATTTTGTCATTATGGAAGTAGGAAAATTTGGATCCTTTCTAGATTTAGTAATTAAGCAGCACATCAATTTAACTAGGAAGAAGAAAATGGAAAATTTAAAATTTATAATACTTTATTGATACCGCCATACCATCACATATGTACATATGGTATGCACGTAGTGATTTAAGCCTACGTTGAATATCTTTTTTAACATTTTTGTTAAAAACATTCTAAAATTTTAATATTTTCGTTAGGTGTTGATGTGTTATACAATTTGGTGCCTCCGAATAAAGAAGGGGAGAGAAACTGTCTAGTAAGTCATGAAAAGTGAGAATCATATGTTAACCAAACAAACCCGAACCTATTCGAACTCGAGCTTTCTTCAATTCATAGGTTCTTCCTCTAGTGGTAGTGGTTTAGGTGGCTAAGCTTGTTCTAGAGTTTCCTTAAATCCTTAATATTTTTTTTACACTTTCCAGCTACTAATATCATGCCATAGATAGATATTGAGTAGAGCTTAACTAAAGAGGTGTGGGGAAATTGATATGTATATTCTTTTCATACATCACCGCTGCTCAAAAGATTTCACATCCCAAAGAGAAAAAACAATCTAAAAGAGGAAAGAAGAGGGAGAGTTTATTTTAGTTTAATCTTGATTGACGAAACTTAAAACACACTCGCTCCCTGCTGAAGATGCTAAACAATCAGTCAATCACACCCAAAATCACTCGAAAGTCCAAAAAATAATAAACCAAAATAATCCGAGCAAATTAATTTAACCATAATTTACAAACCAACCGGTTATGTCAAACCGACATACTTCATCTTTACCCGTTGAAGCTAAAACCCTCAGACAAAATTCTCCCTTGTTTCTGGTCAAGTTAAGAAGCGGAGCCTAGACCCTCTGAGCTCATCAAATCTTCGTTGCCTGAATCAGCCGATTTGAACCAACCGGTCAATTCCGGTTATTGCCTCCAGGGGAAAACTCGGAACATTCACAGGATGTAATGATGTTAGCTTTAGGCTATGCCAAAGGAATCGCTAATCGATTTCTCACAACTCCCAGATGGTAATTCACATTTTCCCCCCTTTTCTCATGTTTTAATTGATTTCCAGAGTCTTCTTTTAGACAATGTCTGCAATGTTGTGGCTTCTTTGTGTACTTATAGACATGTAATAAGAACAGACACATGTAATAAGAACATACATCAGTTCGTCTGCAACTTTGTGGTTTCTCTTCAGTGTATAAAGTGGAAAGTTTTCTACTTTCCTTCTATGTGTTCTGACAGACATGCTCTGGGGTTATTGCAGGACCTCTGGACTCTTCCTGCTTCACCATCAGTTCCCTGACTACTCCGTTTATGCAAAGGAGAGGCCTTTTATAGAAGTTCCGTATGAGTCAGCTTCTTTTAACTTTTTACGAGCTTCAAAGCAGAACGTATTCGAGTATAACAGACGTTACATGAGTAGTAATTCGACGATAGAGCTAAGAACAGATGATAATGTGGTGAGGTTTTCTTTCAACAACAATGTTCCTGACAACAAAAGTCTGCCTATGAGGACAGAGAAGAAATGGAAACGGGCTAAATCGTCGAGAAAGGCTAAAGTGAATGAGTTAAGGTTTTATCGTCTAAAGGCTAAAAAGAAGATGAATTCTCCAAACCCTCAAGTTAGGATTCGATACAAGCTTGAAAAGGTTACAGTCATTTCTTATTCTCCTTAACTTTCCTCATCTTTTCATTACTCAACTTCATCTTCGTTACGTTTTCTTGCAACTTTTCGTTATGTGTTGATGTTGTGTTTAGTCAAGAATCAAATGTATGCATTCCGTGATGTGTTTATAAGTCACTGAAACATGTTAGTACCTCTGATATTTATTCAAAGATTTTGACTGTTGTTTCTTCTTTTGCCACTCGTTTTTTATCTGAGTTTGTACAGGCCAAGAGAAAAGAAGAATGGTTGATTGAGAAACTGAGGAAATACGATGTCCCGAAATCACCAGCGGAGGCTTATGACCCAGAAACTTTGACAGAGGAAGAGCAGCATTACCTAAAACGTACAGGTGAAAAGAGAAAGAACTTTGTACTTGTCGGGAGACGAGGAGTGTTTGGAGGTGTGGTTTTAAATATGCACCTACATTGGAAAAAGCACGAGACAGTTAAAGTTATTTGCAAGCCCTGCAACAGACCAGGGCAGATCCATGAGTATGCAGAAGAGCTCGCTAGGCTAAGCAAGGGCATTGTGATCGATGTCAAACCTAACAACGCTATAGTACTCTACCGTGGGAAAAACTATGTGAGACCAGAAGTGATGTCTCCTGTTGATACCCTCTCTAAAGATAAGGTATGATGAATCTAGATAATTTATGTTGGGAGTGTATGTAGTCTTTTGTGTGTTTAAAGTTTATTTGGTAAATTGACAATACTGTATCCAAACGGCAGGCGTTAGAGAAATATCGGTATGAACAATCGCTTGAACATACGAGTGAGTTCATAGAAAAGTTGGAGAAAGAGCTTGAGGAGTACCAGAAGTATGTTGCTCGGTACAAGAACAAGAAAGATGAAGAAGCGGGGAAGAAGAAAGAGGATTCAAAGAGCGAAGCAATGTAACTTACTCATTTAAACATATTTTAGCCTCGGAAGGAATCTGAAAACAGAGGAAAGTCAATGATTTTTTTTCCAAAGTCTTGATTCGGTGGCATAGGGGTCTTTACTCCTTACAGTGCATTCGGGTTCAAGTGTGTTCGGTTTGACTAACTTCAGTTGTATACCAGTCGATTTGAGTATAGCAGCTGATATACGATGTGTACAGTGTAGCCAAATTGCAAAACACTCGACCTATTCGATCTTTGGCCGGAGAGTATTGTTGGGACGTCCTGTTAGGGTTGACAATTTTAATAAAATTATTATTAGAAAAAAAAGAGAAAAAATTCCAGCTACTAATATCAGCGATAGGTATTGAGTAGAGCTTATAGAGGTGGGAAAAATTGATATATTCTTTTTATACATCACTGTTGCTCAAAATATTTCACATCCCTAGAGAAGAAAATAACCCAAAAGAGGATGAGTATTGGTATGAATATGATTAATATCATATTTCCCGTATCTTAATTTTTCCCCATGTTTCTACTATCATCTTATCCTATAAAAGAAGCTAAAGAAAGGGGCGCAAAAAAACTAGACCAGTCTTAAGAACAGGTAACGAAGGCGACGGAGAGAGGATAAGGGAAAGTGTTGGCGTAATGGAAAGAGAGTGTGGAGCCATAAGGCAAAGGCTTGCCGTTGTTGACGAGACAGTCGTCGTAGTGAATGCGCTTGAAGACTCTGGGGTTTATCAGCTTAGCCGAGCTGAACCAACCGCAGCTGACGTGGATCCTCGATATCTTGCATCCAGACATACACTGGTTCGTTATCTCCACCGTGTAACCTGGTATGCCGTTGGGCATGGGCTCGGTTGCTGCCTGGTTCACCACAATGTCCGACCTCTTGCACTTCTCTCCGATCCTATCCGGCTCTGCCCTGGTCTCTGCTTTTTTCCCTTGTTAAGAGAAAAACAGAGGAGTTTCATTATATAGTACACGGCTAATCAAGACTATGATAATAATAACATTGAAAAATCTTCAAATTCTATAGTAAAAACTCTGTTTTAGCATTAACATTTTAACTCCTTTAACCAGTAATTGTAGTGGAAGAAAAATGTAAAATGACGATTATGATGCAATATTCATTTGAAGTAAAAAAAGACAGACAAATTTAGAAAACTAGAAATGCTAAAGACTCCATTTTGCAGTACCTTCTTGACTCAAAATAAAAACAAATACATTGGAGTAGAAAATGGAAAAAAATAGAAAAGGTTAATAGATAGACAGCTGGATAGAGTAGAAAACTGTTTTGCCTCATGTTTAACCACATTGCTCTACTGATGTACGCCGTCTACGGTCAACAGTCAACAAAAAGGATAAATTCATCAACTAATTTTCAAAATTTATTTGAAAAAAAAAAGATTCAAAAATTGAAGTTTCAATTCCATCCCATTGGAATAAAAAAATTCGGGAAAAAAAAAACTAAAATAGAATTGTGCAAGATAATGTTTATGATTTTTTTAAAAAAATTATAGACAAGTCGTAAGGCTATGAAAATTCTTAAAATGGGTCCACCAAAAAAAAAAAAAGGAAAAGCATAACGAACAAAGAAACAAAAGGGGGGCAAGAAAACACAGACGTGCAAAAGACACTGACGACGCTGTGAAAATATAGAAAAGGACGACCAACGCATCAGGAAGGTGTGTGTGTATTTTTGAGAGCGAAAAGAAAGCAAATCCCCATTTTACGAGGACTTATCAGAAAACATAACAAGAGCAAGAAAAAAAAATCAACAGAAAGAACCAATCACCGATTTAGTATGAGTTTTTGATTCCCAAAATCCCCCTTACCAGTAGTAGGAGAGAGAAGAAGCATTTTCCGATGCGTAGAAGTCGATAACGTCGTCGTTTTGGTCGAGTCTATGTTATCTCTAACCTCCACTCCTGCTGATTACTTCCACCATTAATAAACACTCAACCAACAAAAAAAAGGAGTGTTAAATTAATACAGGAAAGTTGAAGAACCTGAGGCTGCGACGGAGACGAGAACCATTCCGTGAAGCAAATATAATGAGACTAGTGTCGCCGTCGCCGATAACAGAAGTCGCCGCCGGGACATGAGCACAGACTTCCGAGGAAAACTAAAAACCGATGGACGAAAAATCTTACTCTCTCTCTCTCCGTATCGCTCTGCTTTGGATGTGATGAATACCGGAAAATCTGTAAAAAAAAAAGGAAGAAACTGTTTGAGTATCGAATCGACAGAGACTTTTGTAATTTTGCTATCAATCATTTCAATGAACAGTTGAAAATATAGACGGAAATCGAGGTTTTACGCGGCTCCCTTTTTTTTCATTTGATTTGATATATCAGAGAATATCTGTTTCTAACCCTTTGACCAACAAAAATTATAATAATACAAGGAAACGACGTGGAGGAGGAAGATGCATTATCTCTTAAAAACGAGTTTCTGGAAAAAAAAAAGACTAATGAACCGATTCACATCAAAAGCGTAAGCGGAGTAAGATGTAAAGGTGAGAAACCTTTTGATCGAGTTTCCTCTGACGGAAAAACTAACAGAAAGCTGGAGACTATAGTGTTTGCGTGAAAGGATCAAAGAGAAGCCAAAGCAAACAAACAAAAAGCTAGGATCAGAGAGACTTTTACTCGCTCACCTTTTATTCTCTTTTCTCTCTCTCTCTGCGAGTGCCCTAGTTGTGGTGTCGCCGAGGTAGAAGACGAATGGATATTTATATATATATAGAGAGAGAGAGGGAGTGTGTGTGTGTGTGTGGGAGAAAAGAGAATGTGAGAGAGGATTCTATTGCCTGTGTTACATTAC
>KE154586.1:304800-328979 GCA_000411075.1 Sisymbrium irio | reverse complement strand
TTTTTTTTTTTTTTTGTTCAAAAATAGTTTCTTTTTGTTATTCGAATTATGAACGAAAAGTAAACGAAGAAATTTAATATTACTACACGATATGTGTTTTTGATACCTCAATCTTATATGGTATAGAATTTAGAAAAAGGAGAATATATACATATGTGTTTTATTCAACTTAATTATAATTTTGGTTCCATGACAAAATATATGGACCACCACATGGACTAGTAGCAATCCTTGAACAATTGATTGAAACAATAAAACCGTTATCACCTTTAGGATTGGTTAGTGTGAGATACCCCCGCTCGTGTCCAAACCCAAAATGGATGGGTACGTTTATTGAAGCAGTTGGTAAAGTAATGCCAAATTATATTATAAGGGTGAAAACGTAATTGAATATTATTAATTTTTGGATCGCCCCTCGTGGCGGGTTTGAAGCGGAATAATCATTGGCTTGTATTATTTTATCAGATTAACAAGATTGGGTAATTATTATTTTTGTCTAATTTTTAATTGTCACATCCTCACGTGGGAGTATCAGAAGCACACGAGTCTCTTTTACACGCGCCTTTAATGCCATTTATGATGGCGACGATGATATGTTTTTTGTACACATTTTATATTCTCCTCTGTATCCGTGTTCCTATTTGGTTTTTCAAGTCCCATTTTCAATTCCAACTTTAGAGAAAGACAACAATATGTGATTGTGTATACGTCCGCTTACGAAAGCAAATGTTAAGTAATGCGGTTATAATTTGTTTCTAATGATGAAGGTCGTACTGCGTCTAAATTATCGTTTACAGGTTAAATGTTGACATACACTGACTAGACACACAAGATATACGTCCGCTTAAGAAAATAAGAAATAAGAAAATATTACGTTATGGTTTTTTAAATGTTTCAAATGTGAACCTCTAACTGATTATATTCCAAAAAGTTAGTTATGTTTTAATTATTGTATACATGTATGATTAATTAATGTCAACCGTTAATTTAACTTAAGCTTTGATCTTGGAGACAGGAAAAAAGAAAACATTGGAATTCGATTCTATAAACGAAAGTAAGGCCAAACAAAAGGCAAACCAACAGACAGAAGTAAGCCCGAAAATACGTAAACAGAGAGTTTTACTTTTATTTGACTAGCAGGGATGATGAGAAAAGGTCGCAATATGACAAGCTGACTCTTTTGTTTCAACATTTGCTTTCAGTATAAAAGAGTTTCTAATAATATATTATGAATGATTTTTGCATATTTAAAGTTCAAAAAGAATGTGATTTTTTTTCAAAACTTTTGAAAAGGATTCAACAATGTATCCAGTAGTATATTATTATTATTTGTATATTTTGTCTGCGAATGGGGCATTAAATAACACTACAAAGAAGGCATTCTTTTGGCTTTGGCAGACAACACAAGGTGTGTCATTGATACAACAGAGTTTTGCAGAGTTTTGGTCTGCTTTCGTAACCTTCCCATGCCCATCTCTTCATTTATATTTATATTTTGTTGTTGGATGATTCCCGTTTTGTTTAGCTGACCTTCTTTAAATCACACACGCTTCTCCTCGCTTTTCAATAAGAAAAAAAGAGGAAGAATATTTGTAGCTTCGAAACCTCCTGACATCAAATCAAACAAAACATAAATTCTTATATAGTAATGGTATGGAAATAAATATAATCCGAGATCTCCACCAAGTCAACACAAATTGTTACTTATTCTGGCTGGTTTTTACATGGAAATCACTAATGTTACAGATATGTGAGTTTGTAAATTGATTAAAAGGCCAAACATTATTAAAAATGTTACAGATTTCCACCAATTACACTAATCTACAACATGCATTCAACCCCAGGCAGGTCGAGCCATAAATCAAATAGAGATACCTTTTCATAATTTAACCTCCAATTATATGCAAAGTCAATGTCTAGCGTCTCCAGCTCGGCCCTTTAGATCCCTCCAGCTTTCTAATCTTATTCAACAACTCTTCGATCGTGTTCGATGCCTCCTGCAAATTTTATTTAAGGTGAGCATCAAACTGATAATTAAACGGTGAAAGGTTTGTTTAGTGAATGAGGAACCTCTAGTTTCTTTCTCAGACTTTCTTCCTCTCCATCACGCCTGTCTCTGTCCTCTGTGAATATCTCAATAAGAGTCTCTTTCTCTTTGCTGATTTCTTCGATTTTTTGCCTTGCTAATTCAACCTACATCAACCACGGAGGATTCCATCATGATTCGAAATTTGGAACCACACTGTTCGAAGATGTTTAAAAAATGTCAGAGAGTAGTAAGTTAGTAACCATACCTCAGCTTCAAGTGCCTTGCTGCGCTCTTTCTCCCGTCGCAGCTGTTCTTGCAAATACTGAGAGTACCAAGGAAAATATGAGAGATCTGTTACAATGGAAATCTCTTTTGAGGTTTTTCTCTATTTTTGGTTTGAGAGTATTTACCGGTGAACTATCTTTCCCTGATACACCATTGTCCCCTTTATGATTCGGACTTGAGTAGAAGTTGTCAGAAGCTCGAGTTTTGACGCCCGATGGAACAAATCCTTCAGGATCATTTTCTGGTGACGTCTCTACAATCCCATAAGAACATTTTTCAAATGATTGTTTCTTGCAAGTTAGATCTCATTGAAAACTAAACGTTTAGAACTTATAAAAAGACAATCTACCTTTGTAACCATAACTATATCCAGACTTTTGGTGTCGCCTTGGCGCATATCCAATTTTGTGACAGTTGGTGGTCCTGATCAAAAAGGAATGGAAACAATATAAGCCCTGCAACGTCCAAGTCAAGCTTAAGAAAACTTGAGTTTAGAACAACATGAGAGAAAAGAATCAGACCAATAAATCTTCTGCATTTGAACTAGTCGTGTTTCGAGTCTAGAGAGAACTGTTGTACGCTCAAACCCTTGCTTATCATGAGCAGGTTCAACAAAATTAGCTTCCAGAACACCTATTAGCAGAAGAAACTGACTTTATAATCTTCACGTTAAGTAAGCGAATAACAACATTATTACAACTTCCAGATAAAAACTGATACCTATCACCCCTCGACCATCACTGCCTGCTGCATTCCATATCCTCCAAAATGGCTGATAAAAACAATTTAGAAAAGCAATACATGAGAATATGAAGTCCAATTCTTTTCCTGTTAATTTAAAGGCCTAATTGTATGGAGAGTTTTGAGAAGCAAAAATGCCGTTTATCGAAAAGGAACCTTGATGAGTCGATTTTTGTGGTAGACATTAAAGCCTTGAACATCAACATGATGTTTTGCGTCCTTCACGAATCCGAGAATCACAACGGCAGACATCTGAAAAAAAAGTAAACAGCTTTAGATTATAACAAGAAGAACCTAGCTTGCAAGAAATAGAATTAGAAGAAGGCTGGTGTAGTTAAGTTGTACTAACATACGTTTGAATCCTTAATGTATGTATCGGCACCATACTGTGGTCTATATGTGATCTGCTCAGTCTGCATCATATCATTCACTACGTTGTGGTGCTCAACGTCACTTCCTCGTAGTATGATACGAAATCCAGGTGGAATTCGTAGGTAGAGAATTGATACATAACTCTGGCAACACGTCAAAAAGATGTGAGAAATGATTTGTAGAATATAAGTACATATTCTTATTCTTATTCAAGGTTCTGGTTTCCCCACACCATCACATCAATGTAGGAAATATAGTCCTAAGTAGCATAAGGCTTATTAGTAGCGCTAATTAAAGCCAAGAAAAAACATCTTACTATTTATTGCAATAACAAATGAAATATAATGGGAAATGAATGTGTATACCCTTAGTGAGTGTTTGTAGGTGAGGAAGTGCCTAGAATTAGGAAACTGAGCAGCCATTTTGATGTTTTTCTCATCCCTATTGACACCTCTAAGTTGGATATCCTACAGAAAAAACAATATGTGATGCATGAAAGGCTTGCATTACCTCAAAAAATAATCCACAAACACTGAGCAATAAAAATACATACATGTGGATCGGTATCAAAATCAAGTTCTGACAGCCCTTGGTCATCTTCCCAGAGGTTGTATATGATTATGCGTGTGCCACGATCTTTCATTAAACCAAACTACAACAAATTAAGCAACACATTGGTGAGAACATTTCCTCCGAGACAGTAATAAGGTAGTAATAGATGACAACCCTTATACTAAATAAATGATAGAGGACAAAATCCCGATCAAATAGCTCATAATGTAGTAGAACAATCATTACAATTAACTCTTCTTTTTGCCTCTACTCGGTAAAAAAAGCTCACATGGAAAATTTCGTTGGTATGGAACAAAGAGAAATTTTTTACCTGACGAAGAAGATCTTCTTCACTAGAGAATGGCGACCACTGAACCATTGTGTTCACATTTTTATCCCAATCACTAAGAGAAGACCGGACTAGTTTACTCCATTCATTGTCTCTTCTTTCGTAGTCAAGCTGGTCATTTAAATCACGTAACGAGAGAATATAAAGATACAATATTCATCCTGATTTCAAAATGATCTAGTGGACCTGAACTTGTATGGAAGAAGATATGTATGGACAGTTAAGAAACATATTCTAAGTCCCATTGATGAACCGGAAATGGTGAAAATGTTACACATTCATATAAAAGCTAAGATACTGAGAGAGAAGGGGACCTAACTGATGGGTGTCATTGAATCACATACTAACGGAATATCAGAAGAATCATATCAGCATACTATTCAGAACAGAGAAACCAATTGGGAGACCATGGAGCCATTTTGCAACAATGCCACACACATTTAAAGAAAGAGAGATTACCATGGGTACAACAATGTCCTCTTTTCCTGTACTCCTCAGAAATGTATACGATAGAAGCCCGATGCTCTGCGTAGAGCTAAAACCAACATCAAGTAAAATAAACGATAACAGAGAATTATAACGAAAACTGTTGTTCATAATCTTCAGTAGTGAAAATACAATCCACAGTAAAGCGATTAAAGACATGCTAGCAGAAAAGGGTAACAGATTGGTTACAAACAACAAACCTCCTTCCATCTTTTCCAGAGGAGCGCGAGAATACAATGACATCAGCTCCAAGTCTCATTGTACTAGTCTTAAAACCATTTCCATCTACAAGCAGTAAATAGAGTTAGCGTTTTCCTCCACACATAAATTAACTATCACTGGGGTTGACAAAGAAAAGTTACATTGTCCAATGGTGTTTGCAAGTTTGCTTTTGGCAGAGTATCCTAGAGACATGCATTGTCGCATTTTTTCAGGATCCATCCCACCTCCATTATCTGCATTTCACATTAAGATCGAGCAGCGGACAAAAGTGCAGCACTTTAGGCAACCAATAACCAAATGAAATAAAACAGGGAAGGGCATCACTGAGATATGTTAAGTCAAATGCATACCTTCAATTAATAGCATCCTGTTTCCTTGTTTCTTGTTTTCGAGCATGTCTACGTTAACATAAGTAGCTCCACTAGCCACCTGATTTCAATGAGAAACCATTACCATAAAGCAGAAGCTAAATGAATTTGTAATACTATATCAGAACAAGTTCAGAAAATACACCCACCTCATCCAAAGCATTGTCCAAAAGCTCAGCAAAGGCTGCACAAGTGAACATATAAAAAAACAGATTCGCTTATAAAAATAAGAAGCAAAAATGTAGCTGGAATCAAGGTTGACTAATGATAAATAAAAAAATACCTCCAAGAGCCCATTTGTGACTGGTAGCATTAGAATGTAAGAACTTGGGATGGACTCTTACATGATCAAAGCCACCTGAGACACAAAGAAACAGTGTTTCGAATCCAAGTCAAACAATTGAGTAATAAAATTGTAATATAACAATTTATTGTTAAAGCACATACCTGAAGAAAGATCCCAATTACCATCAGGTGCTCCTTCATAATCTCCCGCTTTCCAAAACTGTTTACAACTGCCACTTCGACTGGATGACAAGCCCGAAGAAGAAGACGGCGGAGGCATAGAGGAGAAGACATTGCACGGATCCGCAGGAATAGCATGCGTCACGTTTAGAGGAGGAGTCGATTGGCCGAATCCTTCAGGCAACACGACGGCTAACTCACCAACCGTTGGCTTCTTGACATCGTCCCTGTCCAATGCAGAGGTATCTCGTTGTCTCTTGGCACCGATGTGGTTCCCAGAATTATACCTTCGCTCGGCGGTTCCTACATCTTCCTCCAAGTCGGAGTCATCGCTGCTACATAGATCGATTACAGTTACGGTTTCATCTCCCGGGACGCCAAGAGTAGGAGTTTGTGGATTCTCTTCCTTCACCTCGTTATTATCCATGAATAGGAATTGAGTGGAAGATGAAAGAGTGTACGAAGAGAGTACTAATAAAAAGGTATAAGAAGATTTTTAAAAAGATATAAAAAAAGGAAAAAGAGAGAAAAAGCACGAGGACGAATCAGGAGAACTTTTGCTGCTCGTTTTGCGACAGGAGATGGGTGACGGGTGATGACGGGAGAGAGAGCGACAGCAATAAAACGCGGCAAGCGGAGACTGGAGTTTTAGGAAGCGGCGGACATATCTCAATGAAAACAAGTCAAAACTGTTACAAGGTTTTTACTCTTATTTAGTCACGTGTCTCACAGTTAAAGGTTCTTTTTTTGTCGGCTTTTACTTTGTTTATTAGTCCTTATCGTACACGACAAAAATTAAACCTAATTTATACAAATTCTTTACTTTTTTCAAGTGAAACTCATTTCATTAACTCAAAAGCTATGAACTTCGGTTTCATTCACTCGTGATGTGTTGATGATTTATAAGTTCATTAGATAATTTTACATACACGAACGATTTGATCTCTCTCAACACAGATACATCAGGGATCAGACATTGGTTGTTAAGGGAACATTCAATAATGAAATAGAAGAAGCTTCATGCGGTCTTAAGCAGTGAAGATTCAAAATTTCTCAACAAGGAACTTTGTAAAGCCTCTCAAAAATGTTACAGATGATAAAAGGAGGAGATACTTGGATTCGAACTCTTGATGTGCAAATAAAATAAAAATTAGATTCCTCCAAGTATAAAATCTTTCGGAGGATAGTCTAGTTCATCCTCTGAGCAGCTTCCTTGGCTAGAACCCTCTCCTTAGCCTTTGTCTTGGCCTGTGATTTGGATCCCATAATTCCACCTCCCCACTTCTTCCGGTTCTCGTCATACTTGTCGTTGAAGTTCGCCTGTATTGAACGATGTAAACCGTTATGAATTCATTTTAAATAAACAAAGCAAGCGTAGCAGTTGAGAACAAGCATCTCACCTTAATGGCCTCAAGGATTTTGCTGAATTCCATTTTGTCCTCGTTCTTCACTGTGGTCAAACACAAGCAAGCTGCTGTTTTCTGGTGGACAATCTGCAAACAAGTCATCAACAAAATAAGAAGATTAATGATTAACTGCATGTCACTTTTAGAGAAAATCAGTATTGCTCGTAACTAATCAATCATACTTACCGCTCCCAATCGTGATTTCCCCTTGACAATGCAGTAAGGAACTTCCATTTTCCTACACAGTGCGGGCAACCATACAACCAACTCAATCGGGTCTACGTCATGAGCAATCACTACCAATTGAGCTTTGTTCTGGAATGACAAGAAAACATATATGTTTCAGACAAGATTCCTGCGGCAAGGTTATCAAAAAAGTTATCATGAATCAAGTAGTAGTAAAGCGACCTGCTCAATGAGGTACGTCACATGGTTAAGACCATACTTCACGACAATTGGCTTCTTCGATTCCGCAGGCTTTCCCTCGGCTTCAGACTGAGCTTTCTTAAGAAGACGGTCCTTCTTGGCTGCCTTGTCCTCAGGCCTATACTTGAGGAAAAGCTTGAAGAGAGAAGTCGCTGCAAATATACAGACATTGAGTTAAAGTAGCTCGAAAGGTAACCAAAACAGAGAACACCCACATCACTGTGATACGTAGAAAGAGAAGAAACCAAAGAATACGAGATGCAGACCTAAGTTCTTGTCAAGTGTCTTAGTGAACTGGTTGAGCGCTGGTGGGACCTTCAACCTCTGCTTGAGAATACGCTTCTGCCTCTGGAGGCGGATAGACTTTGGCCATTTGATGTATCTCGTGAGATCCTTTTTCGGTGGCAATGCTCCTCCGATCCCAAACTGCTTTGGACGCCTCTCAAAGAGTGGGTTTGTTACTTTCTCCTGTAACCAAAAACATCATTACAACTAAGTATACATAAGGAGAACAGAAAACAGTTTCTATAGAGAGGGCGGGGGAGAGCAAAACACAATCACATACCGGCTTCTTCTTGGTAACCGCTCTGACTGCTTTCTTTGGGGCCTAAAACCAATTGAAAAATTGTAGATTTTAGCATAAGACGTCGACCGAGACACGTAGAAGGACAATAAAAACAGTGACTACAAGTGCTTATTTGACTGATGATAAAAGTTACAAGCTTTTCTAGCATACATGTGTTATATATCATATCTGTATATAGACTGAACAAGTATCAATCGATTCCTGATATGCAAAATTAAGTTAGATACAATGGGACACATAAGGGCAGATTCAATTGCGCATTCAAACCAACCTAAAGTACAGAAACATTAATATCAGAGTAACATAATTCACTGCTATTAGCTTGGATCTGAAAGACACTATTCATTCACCAAAGTAGAGCTAAAGAGATGGAGAGTGAATCACTTTTTGACTCCTGAAACCGACATTACACTAACCAATCCTAAGAAGATGAAATAGAATTTGCAGAATGAAATATTACAAAAACAAACGATTGAATTAGGAGCAAGAGATTTACCATTTTTCAGCTTTTTGTATTATCCTAACCAAGAGAGAAGAAACTGAAATTCTTAGAGATAGACTATCAAAAAGAGAGAAAATTTAGGGTTTTTCCGTTACGTGAGTTGTGTGTGTAGATGGGCCTTTTCTTTGGATCCATTTTGGGTTTTATGGAAAACTAAATTATAAGCCCAAATAATCGATTTTACACAACAGCTATATTTGCTTATGACTTTGGGTTATACAGTACCTTCTTATTGTCAAATGGGTTAGACCAACTTCAACCCACTTCTATTTTTATCTCTAAATCAAAATCATCTCCAATCCATCTTTATTTGTTTCTCCAAAATAGAGATTTTTATTTTTTCCTCTATATTTAAATGACTGTTATTTTTTTTCTATAATAAAGTTATACTTTTTCTTTACAAAACAGTATTTTATTAAAAAATTATAACTTTGACTGAAATAAATAACTTTTGTGTTTATTATGTACAATTTCTTTTTTAAAAGTTCATATATGTTTTAATAATTTTTTTTTATCATCTAAGATGATCTTAATTTAAATAATACTATAAATTTATGAAAATTTTATAAACAATCTAATACAAGGGTTAAATTGCAAATTTTATATAAAAAATATATTAATATAAAATAAAAATAGTTTTAGAGAAAAAAATAGAGGAATACATTGGAGTCAAACACTCTTCTATTATAACATTTTTCTATTTTAAAAGTAAAAATAAGGAAATACATTAGAGATAGTCTTAAAAGAACTTAATAGCGTTTAAGAATTTGTTTAGATGAAAAACACAACAACAAAACAAACTAGAAGATATGTTCACTTCACCACAACTTGGTGATACAATACTATAATACAGTTGATAAAAGTTTTGGATTAGCGATTTGACTGCCATTCAAATCCCATTATAATTCATTCTGTGAAGAAAGAAAGTTCAATCAGTGATATAATTATATTTCAAATTACTATATTTTATACAGTAATTATATTTGTAATTTAAAAGTTTATTTTGAGAGTTGTACATGTGAATCAATAATTTGATTCGTATCGTTTCTGATATTAGGTGGTGACATATATTCATAAGTCATTAAGCTACACAGTAATTAAACAAGATTTGTAATTTTAAGAGTAAGATTATTGAGTTCTTGTTGTTGTTTTCAAAATCATGCATCATATCGATAGTTTTAATTACATTTTAAATTTTTTTTAGAGACTTAGATTTGTCTTAAATATGCGCAATTTCTTGTAAACCTTATTTCATCTTAATTTTATTTGACGGAAACCAGATCACTTCAGTTCTTTTAACTCTAATCTTTCACAGAACTTTTCTGTCATTCAGATTCTAGATCTCAGTGTGAAATGATTTGACTTGTGGTTCATCGTGCATCTCAGATTACTTTTTTCATATTTTAATCTTTATTCTCTAGGAAATGATATATGGTTTGTGATGTTTAAAAATGTTTTGTGGAATTTGTAGGTTCTTAGATTGTCTAGGACATGACTACGACTTCCGAGCCGCTGAAATCGACAGATGATACTGTCTTTGAGTATTTTGTCATCGTCTCATCTGTAAGATTTCAAATGCGTTTGAAAAAGTTAGATCCGAGGGCATATAATGATGAAACCAGCTGAGCTACTAAGTTTTTTATAACAATATTGCTATACATAAAACAAAATATTGACTAATAAAACGGGGGCACCTGCCCTCTCTACTCTCTGATTGAAACAAATTCTATTGTGTTTGTGAAATAACAGCTTTCTTAGTAAGTATATGTGCACAAGCATTACACAAGCTTGATTTCCTTTTCTTTAAGGCTGTTTACTCTAAAAAAGTAGAATATAACTTTCCAAAATATTAATACAAAATCTGTATCACAACAATTTTTATATATATTGTTTTGTAACTTTGTTAACATAACCCTCAGATTCAGATTGTATTTACCAACAAATTCCACTAAAATATTGAAATTTTCTTTTAAGTATTCAAATTTTGTTTTATACAAATTTTTTTTTTTTTGCAATTTACCACGTAATTGTAGTACTTACCTTTATTTATATTGTATAAATTATACAACTATAGAAAGATACAGTAAATTATCTAAAGAATTTACTTATCCTATGTATTATTTATGGTTACATATTAACCCTCTTTAGAGCATTTCGAACCCATTTCTATTTTTAGCTCTAAATGTTATTATAAAGAAAAATCATCTCTAACTCATCTCTATTTGTTCCTTTAAAATAGAAATCTCTATTTTCTCTAGATTATTATTTTTTTCTCTATAATAGAGTTATACTTTTTTATTTACAAAACAGTCTTTTATTACAAAATTTACAACTGTGACTAAAATAGATAGTTTTTATGTTTATTATGTACAATTTTTTTTTAACTTCATATATGTTTTAGATAATTTTTTTTGTTATCATCTAAGATGATCTTAATTTAAATAATATTATAAATTTATGAAAATTTTATAAACAATCTAATAAAAGGGCTAAATTGCAAATTTTATAAATAAAAATAGTTTTAGAATAAAAAATAGAGGAATATATTAGAATGAAACACTTCTCTATTATAACATTCCTCTATTTTAGAGATAAAAATAAGGAAATATATTGGAGATGGTATTATAACATTTTAAGACTTGTGTTCATAAATTTTGTTTATGGATTATGATTATCATTACGAATGTAGTCTACGATTATGTTTTCTAATTTATAATTTTAAAATTTTCTGGTTACATTGTTGTAGATTGACAACTGATGTTAGTTGATGATGACGATGACATCAGTTTTTCGTAAAGAGAATTTGTTTGATTCTCTCAATCCCGACATATACCAATCTATAAGATAGTAATGTATGAATCACATACAGTATGATGGAGTCATTTTCAACGAGTTGAATTAGATCGGTAGTGCTATGATAATTTGCAAGTGAACTATGAAACATTCTAAGTTTTACATAGAACGCTAGTTAGGTGATGTGTAATAAGAAAAAAAAACTCAAAATGTATATTGTAGATTTGTAGGTTGATTTGGTAGGATACTTGCGTCGAATCACAAAAATAAATCAAATATACATTAACACATCAAATATGTTTCGAATATTAACCTGGAGACTAATTTATTCTTAAAAGTCATAACATTAGAAAGCGATTGAACAATAGCGTTAACACTTGAGTTCCCAAATGAAAAGTACGCGTGGAAGCAAAGCGATACAACAACAACAAGAATCTATTTCTTAACTTAAAACGACCACACAACTCATCAGTCATCATCATATTTCCCAAACCCCATTTTTTATAAATAAAAACTAAAAGCAAAAGTAAGATTAGACTTAAGACAAGACGGGACCACCACCAACTCCATTACAATGCTAACCAAGCTTTCTCCTCTGTTTGGCGTCAGTGAGAGTGAGCCTCGTGTCCCTCCTATACATGTTTTAAAATCAACAAATAAACCGAAAGAACAAATCAGTGAATTTTAAAAACTCATTACCACACTTGTTACATGCTAATGCTCGCTACGTTAGAGTTTTTCTAGTTACGCACTCTGTACGTTTCCTAGGATTAAAAAAATAAAATGCATAAATCTAACAAAAAAGTCTCTTCTTTCTTTTGACCGGTTTCGAGAATTCAAGAACTATGCTTACCTTTAGACGTTTCTTTTCTTTAACATAAATTTCTAAAAGGAGGGGAAAAGGATTACCCGGTGAGGGAAAATGGAGTGGAGGATGTTGGGTTTGGTGTGCTTAGAGTGCTTGGCATGGTGGTGAGAGGAGGAGCCGAAGACGCCATGTTTCTTGAACTGTTCTCTCACAAGACGGTTGTAGATGAAAGCTGCGCCTTGGAACTGAGGAAGAACCAACCAAGCGATGAACACAAGTTTCACGGAATACCAAATAGGAATCCACTCGAGAAGGGACTGCAGAATCAGCTCCGTGAGTGTGAGGAACGAGTATATGATCCAGTAGGCAAGCCACTGTTCATCGTCTACTTTCGTTGTGCTCTCCATTGCTACCACCGATGCGTACCTGCATATCCCATTCAAAGTTTCATGATTTTCTTAAAAGAAGAAGATAAAATTGAATTAAATGAACACTTACAATGGATATACCAACATCACCAGTGGACTGCATATACATACCAAACCATATTAGAGATCCTAAGCATAGAATTGTAACAGCAGATAAAAAATGTAAAGTTTGAAACTTTAATAAAAATGTTAGGATGAAGAAGAAATGAAATACCCAGCGCCTGAATGAAGAGCAGTGAGGAAAGTCCAGAATTTGCTCATTTTTTTCTTCTTCTTCTTTTTGTTTAGGACTCTGAGTTTTCAGAAGCTACTTCTTAAATCTTGAGAAAGAGTGAGAAAGGGAGAGAGACAGCTCTGTGAAAATTTCGAGGCCCTTTTAATTTTTTTCTGCAAGAAGACGACAAGAGATACGAAAGGAAGAGCCTAATTTATAGAAAAATATCTTGGAGAAATGTACGGGTTTGCTACAGTTGCTTCACACCCTTCGCACCCTTTTTCATTGGATCTTTAGAAAATGGGTACGCTGATGTCGGTCGGTTTAGCAACTACTCCGGTCTGTTTTATCGGTTAAGTCTGGTTCGATTTTGTGCAGCTCACTCACAGGATTTGTGACACGTGGCGAAAGAGCAGAGGTAAGACAATATTCTAACTTGAGAGTGCGTCGACATGACACCGACCTAAAAAAAAAAGAACAGAAGGTCGGTCGGTGAGTTCTTTCGTCACTGCTTTATTTTTTATTTGTTTGTTAATTATGTAAACTCGTGTCATTCGTAGGATAGATCAACTTTACAGATGAAAACTACTGGGTAAGAGATTCTTCTCCCAACGATTAGGCTTCACAAGTTCAGAGAAATGCTTTCCTTTTCTTATCGATATGCAAATGTCAATCTTCTCAAAAATAACAATGTAATGCCCAAGTCGAAATAGTAAGATATTCAAGCAAAAAAGGGTTACATGTGATAGTATATATAGAGGAATCCCAGCTACTAAAACAAAAACTTTCATTTAAGTTCAAAATTAGATTTTTCAAAAAAAAGTGAAATCAGGACAGTAGTCTAATTCATTCTCTGAGCAGCTTCCTTGGCTAGAACCCTCTCCTTAGCCTTTGTCTTGGCCTGTGATTTGGATCCCATAATTCCACCTCCCCACTTTTTCCGGTTCTCGTCATACTTGTCGTTGAAGTTCGCCTGTATTGAACGATGTAAACCGTTATGAATTCATTTTACAAAAACCTAAACATTCATAGCAATTAGAAACGAACAAGCATCTCACCTTAATGGCCTCAAGGATTTTGCTGAACTCCATCTTGTCCTCGTTTTTCACTGTGGTCAAACACAAGCAAGCTGCTGTTTTCTGGTGGACAATCTGCAAACAAGCCATCAACAAAAGAAGAAGATTAACGATTAAATATACACATCATTTTAAGAGAAAATCAGTATTTGCTCCTAACTATTAAATCATAATTACCGCTCCCAATCGTGATTTCCCCTTGACAATGCAGTAAGGAATTTCCATTTTCCTGCACAATGCGGGCAACCATACGACCAACTCGATCGGGTCCACATCATGAGCAATCACCACCAATTGAGCTTTGTTCTGCAATGACAAGAAAACATATATGTTTCAGACAAGATTCCTGCGGCAAGCTTATCAAAAAAGTTATCATGAATGATGTGGTTAATTGACCTGCTCAATGAGGTAGGTCACATGGTTAAGACCATACTTGACGACAATTGGCTTCTTCGATTCAGCAGGCTTTCCCTCAGCCTCAGACTGAGCCTTCTTGAGAAGACGGTCCTTCTTGGCTGCCTTGTCCTCAGGCCTATACTTGAGGAAAAGCTTGAAGAGAGAAGTCGCTGCAATTATACAGACATTGAGTTAAAGTAGCTGCAAAGGTAACCAAAACAGATAACACCACGTAGAAAGAGAACAACAAAAGGATAAGAGATGCAGACCTAAGTTCTTGTCAAGTGTCTTAGTGAACTGGTTGAGTGCTGGTGGGACCTTCAACCTCTGCTTGAGAATACGTTTCTGCCTCTGGAGGCGGATAGACTTTGGCCATTTGATGTATCTCGTGAGATCCTTTTTCGGTGGCAAAGCTCCTCCGATCCCAAACTGCTTTGGACGCCTCTCAAAGAGTGGGTTTGTTACTTTCTCCTGAAACCAAACAGATCATTACAACTAAGCATACATACAGAGAAAAGCAAACAAATTTCTACAGAGAGGGAGAGGATAGCAAAACAAAATCACATACCGGCTTCTTCTTGGTAACCGCTCTGACTCCTTTCTTTGGGGCCTAAAACCAATTAAAGTATAGCTTTAGAATAACGAAGCAATATACATTGGTGAACAATCACATGAGAATGCTGAATGGGACAAGAAGTTTAAGAAATAAACCAGTGGCTACGTGTAGCTACTTATTGATTATAAGCTTCTGTAGCAAACATTTGTATACCTAATGTAAGCTTACAAATAAATAGACTAAACAAGTATTAATCAATTCTACATCATATTCAAAGCCAAGTTAGCTACAATTAGACATCCTTACCAACCACAGGGGCCGAAACTTAAGAGTCAGGCTTATACAATTTATTATTAACGCAGTAAAGTCACTAAAATGGAGCTACAAATATTGAAAGAATCTTCACTTATTGGGGCTGCTGAAACCAATACTGTAATATACAATCTAAGACTAAATATACAGAGGGAATCAACGATGGATTTTGGAATGACAAGCTTGAAGAACAATGGATGAAATTGGGAGCAGAAGTTGTACCATTTTCGGATTTCTCCACAGCAGCTGTTTTCCCAAGAGAGAAGAAACTGAAACTCTAGAGACCAACGAAGGAGAAGACGACCCAGCTTTTAGGGTTTCTCGTTATGTGGGCTGTGTATATGGGCCTTGGGCTTTTCACTGGGCTTTACTATAAACTCAACGACATAGTTCTTTGTTTGTTACACAAAACTAAAACTGATGTTACAAAGGTATTTTAGTATGTTAAATCTTTTTTTTTCTAACAATAATGTCTTACTTCTTGTGAACAAAATAGTTGAGTGAATAGATGAACATTTCAAATACTACTGTAGTTTGGCATCTTTCATCCACTGATAGTTTATATTGCTTTTACAGTTATGGCCAAAAAATACATCAAAACTTGATGAGATTCTTCTAGGAATTAAAAAAAGAAGGCGGAAAGGTAATAATATAAAGGAACTCAAACCTTTTGCGTTATTGAGTCTGATGAGCATCTCAAACAAAACACAATAAAAACAATCAAGTAGGAACTAAAGTATCAATCTGTCTACTCATGGAGTGATGATCAAAACCATCCATCACCACAACCAAAATCAATAACAATACAACAACTATACTAACAGAGACAATCCTTCTACTCTTCTTCTTCTCCTTCTTATTATCATTAGTATTATTGTCTCTCACTCTCATCACATTCGAAGACCAACAAGTCGAATGAGAGAACGTTGCCGTCTTGGTCTCATCATCATCATCATCAGAGTCCTGAAACAGTTTTCTCCTACAGGGTGATCTCATCATTTCTATCATCTCTGCCTTTGCACAAGCCTGATCGAGTTGGAGAGAGAGCATCAGCTCTCTTGGAGAGTGTTCCACAAACTCAAGAGCTTCTTCCACACTGATACACGAAACTGCAGATGAGCCTTTGCTCGTTTTCATGGCTGCCCATTCTTTTTCAAGCTTGCTGAACTGCTGATTCAATCGCTCGTGTGGATTTTCCTCCCTTTCTTCCATTTTTCTCTTTTTATAGAAAACTTTACTAAGGATTAAGAGTACAATGAACACAGAACTTGGTTATAAAAAGGGCGAAAAATAATGTAAGATCTCACTGAAGACTATTTACTTCTTTTTCTTAATTTTTGGTTTGAGAGTTTTACTCCTTAATTGAATTATAAAATTCGAATTTCGAAACTGCTGACATTTCAAATTTAAGTAACTGAAAAATATATTCTACAAGCAAGGAAAATCATAACTGAACATTTCTTTTACAGTCTTTTTCAAGAAAAATAAAGTCACTAATAATAAATCATTAGACTAATTCAAAGCAAACGATTGAGATAATAAATATACTCATAAATCATCAGAGTTGAGATGAAATTTAGGACTAGCTCTGGTTAAGAGGTAAAAGAGTTGGAAATGTCTTCCATGACACCTTTCCCATCTTGAGCATCGTAGTAGAAGAAGTTCTTTAATGGGTCACCTTTGCCTGATACAGCTTTAATCACTTCCTGCAACATAAAAATCTCTCTTGTCAAATTACAAGTCTCTAGTTAGAAGATTCGAGTGAAGAAAGAGAGTGAGCAAGAGAGAGAGAGAGGAAACCTGTGCTAATATTCCTCCTACAATGGCACAGGCTGGTGGGAATTCGGTAGTACCAGTGATAAGCCTTTCCAAGAGACTATCTGGTATATGGCTCTCGCTCACAGACTGTCGCAATATCAGTTTTTCGGTTAGCTGAAATCAGATGTATACATGAATCGGAACAGAAAAAAAAAAACAAAAGAAACACTCACGTTAGCCTCACAGAGATTCTTTTTTATTTCCAAGACTGTTGCAAGATCGAGCAGTGAGCATTCTCCATGTTTACGCCCTTCACTCTCCTCAAACACTTCTATTACTGAAAATTTTCATGCGAATACCAAAGAATAGTGAATCAGTCTTTGTTGTATGTATCTATCTTGGAACCCAATTTTTAATTGTTTAAGTAGTAACAAAGAATTCAACTATTAGCTGTAGTAACTAGTAACCACCTCTCATAGCAAAGTAGAGCTTTGCTGTTCTCCGAGGAAACGGCTTCCAAGGTACTGATATAGCTTCCTGCGGCGATGAACCAACAAATATATAATTTCTATTACTTCTTGTGCAGATGTAAGCACTATTCATAGAAAAAATTTAGTGTTAAAAACTGTACCTGAAAACTCGGAAAATTTAGTTCGCATTCAACCGTCTCTTCGAGCTTTTTCTGATGAAAGAAATTTGAAAAGTGAAACAATACAAAAGAAGATCAAAGCGCGCACTTAGGGAGCTGTTAATGGAGTCTAAATATCATCGGAATGTAAACTATTGATATTAAAAGAATTATGTGCCTGAAACGCCAAACGAGTATATAATGAACATAAGATTGGCAATATCAAATCATGTAAGTACCTTTGTGTACTTGTAGTTTTGAAGGTCGACAAATATTTCACCACATGAGTCCCTACAATCGATTGTATAGAATGCGACACGTTTGGTGAACTTCCGACACTTTTCATTGACAGATTTCTGCAGAAAAAAAGGGATATTAAAAACATACAACGTTATGACTAGATGTATAGAGCAACCAAAAGCATGAAGCTATTTCAAAGCTGTTACCTTGGTAGCACGAGAACCGTAGCCAATAACGACAACATCGAACTTCTCAAAAAATTCAGTGCCAAGTGTTGACAAATCACCTGAAAGATTTGAGAGAATGATCAGATGTCCAAAGCCATTATCTTTTAGTTATTAATTCAATTTAGGGAGAGGGATTTTAGAGGGAAACCTTTCACTACAGAAACAAGGACCATAGGGTTAAAGTCCCTGAGTGAATCGCAACAAATCTCAGCCACCGTTTTGCCTCTGTAAGCACTTTCATCAGGAGGAATCAAGAAGTTTGCGTTCAAGGACTCCTCGTTCACTAAGCGATCATCCATTAACGTCACACTACCAACTCCTGCCAGCACAATGTTCTTGCAAAACTACCCACCAAAACCAAAGCCAAGTAAAGCAGTAAGAAACCAATTCAGTTAACTAATCGAAAAGGATGACATCTCAGCAAAAAGTTAAAGAGTTACAACTACCTCAGCAACAGTCCCCTTTATTCCGGATACCAAGACATGCGATTTGGTCAATCTGCAAACAAAAACACCAAACCTCACACTATATCAAATGGTGCCACCCTTACACGGCAATCACATGATAATGTATTGTATCAATGAAATAAACTTCAGAGAAAAAGCAAAATGTGAATGAACCAGTAAAACCTTATAAAACACTCTACTCGAACTTGAACTCAACACTATGCTACTGTCTCATCTCACACCAGTAAAACCTTATAAAACACTCTACTCAACACTATGATACTGCCTCATCTCAGAACAGCCTAAACGAAACTCAGAAGTTACCAGTTCACTAGTCTAAAAGCAGAATCCAAACTCAATGCTAACTCAGGAATGCGAATTGCACAAAAAAGAAATCAACTTTAATAGGTTAGTACTCGAACCAAAGCAAAACTGAGAAGTCTGAGATCATACAGGCTGAAAGCAACAAACTTTGAACATAGAAAAACTAGATTCAGTGTGTAAGTAGAGATAATCTGATGAGAGAAGTAACCTTCTTTGAGCATTAGCGCCCCAAACTCTAATCTGGCGGTCGTACAAGGCAGTCTCCTGCTCGGTGAGCTCTTCTCCGTCCATTCGCAAATTCAATCTATCAGTTCAACAAAACTTTTCTTTCAATAATTGAGATTTGTATCGTGAAAAAAAAATGGAGCTTGCGAAAACCTAGTCTTCAAGGTCTAATTGAGTCGAGTTTTGGTAGTTCTCCAAGTGTGCCAACCATTCAAGTCAATGGGGCTGTTTTCATTAATTGAAATCAATTTCAGTTAATTTATTTTTTTGGCTTAAATTACTCTGTTATTCGATTTATGTTCCGTTTATAATAACAAATAATATAAGCATAAAACAATTTCTTACTGTTAGTTTTTTTTTCTGTTATCTTCTGGTTAATGTTGGTGTAAAAAACACAGACAACTTTTCAACTCAAAAATCTTCACTGCGTAACTAAATAGTAAATACTAATGAAAATTCATAATCTATGATCTGAGATATATAACACAGTAACTGCAAAGAAACTTTATTTTTGCAATCTATAGAGGCGGCTAATGAGATTAGAGTTAGTCACTAAACTCATCACACAGGCGTTTCTAACTTCTATGGCACCGAACAGTGTGGCCTTAACTACAAGCACATACATGACAATAGTTGATCCTTAGTAGAGTTTGATGTTCTTTTACAATATACAACATATTAAATATCGTAAAAGTATCTACATGGACAAAGATGTTTGTTGGCCTACATATACTCAACTAGGAATTTACAAAAGTTTTACCTCTTTCGTTTGCATTTTCATCTTTTTTTATCAAAAATCTTATGGGACACGTGATATTAAAAAGTATGTAAGCGAAAACAGAATACCTGCGAAACTGTGAAAATAGAACTTCCTTGTCCAGAGAATTTTCTTTCATTATCTATTCCCCTGTAAATTTCTGCAGATGTTCAAACAGTGCGTATGGAAGAACAGAATGATATTCAAGATTGAACGTCTTTTTATCTCTCTTGAATTTGAATCGCTGGTAGTTTTTCTAATGGCATTAGTGACGAGTCACTAGTTATTAAAGTCAATTTAATTATAATGAAGACATTCAATGAAAACACTTAAATACATGTATAATTAGTTACACTGAACTTTGCTAATTGTTTTTTATCAAATTTTGTAAATAGATTATGAAAATAAAATGGGGTGAAACTATAGTTGAGATAAACAACCCATAATAATTAGAAAGCTGAAGACCACCAGATGATAGACACAGAAGTGGAATATAATAATATTAGGAGGGGAAGAGAGTAACAACTAACAACCATAAAAACTAGAAACATGAGTCTGGTCGGAAATTTGCAACTCATCATCCTTCCGCAACGGCCGAGAAACAGCTGCACCACCACCAAAGTCTGGTGTTCATTGAAACACCCAAAAACACAAGAACAATCTTCTTCTTCTTCTTCTTCTACTATATCTCTCTTACCAAAGCTAATATCTTTTGCTCTTGCTCTCTCTCTGAACTCCTCCTCTTCCCCTGCCTTAGCCATTCCTTCTCTCTCCTCTTCTCAGCCTCCCACTACTACTCCTTTCACCCAATCAAAGTTCGCACAGACCGGTCTTCTCAATGGGTTTGCTCCTCAAATCTCTCAACTTTTCCCCTTAGCTCTGTTATGCTCTGATTCTATGTTGTTTCTCTCATCTGTGTAGCAAAATCAGACCTTGCCCTTCCACGAACCCAGGTTGTGTCTCGACGAATCCCACCTCCTCTTCCTTCACATTTCCATTGACGATCCCGGAAACTGATACACAGGATCCAATTCAGGTCTCCTTTTTTTCACAATTTATGGACTCAAATTGACACTCATTCGATTGGCTTAGTATCGTTTATGATTCTTGTGACACAGAAATTGAAGGAAGCAATAGTGAGGACTCAGAAGAATCCCAAGTTTGTGGTCATCGAAGATACCCCTAATGGTAACTCCTTTCAATCAATTCTTGAGACAAGAAGCATACTTAGATTTTGCTCAGTCAACTACATATAGTGTGTATATACTGAGTTTAGTTATGGAGAAGTGAGGGGTTGAGTAAAGATCATGCCTTTTATTTTGTTTAACATAAGAAAAGATGATGACTTCATAAGACACAAAATGCAGGGAGATATTTGGAGGCGGAGGTAGAAGGAGGAGGATTCAGCAGAGATGTGATGGAGTTTTTGGTGAAGCAAGATGTGGTTGCTTACAGGTGTATGGCCACTAAGGTCACCTTTGTGTATCCATTCACCACTGCTTTTGGAGACTCAAAGGGGCAAGAGGAGAGGATGAAGAAGCTCATCGACGAGCTCGGTTGGTATGCTCCTACCTTCGATATGGAGGAATCTTCTCTTTCTTCGTTCCCTTATAACAATTAAATGCCTTTTTATTCATCGCATACAAGTAGCTACTTGAAGACATTACGAGTTTGTTTTGTTCATTTTGAGGATCAATGAAAGCTATGACTCAAGAGCCTATTCAATTGATGATGTGTATTACAACTTTCCAATGTTTATCTTCAACATGGAAACACAAATCCAATCAAAAACTGTAAAATAAACTATTTCAGTGAATAACACATCCCTCTAGTATTGTTGTATCATTCATCATCATCTATTTTGATTCTAGCTATTCTTCTTTGCTCTCTCACCATGTAATATAATAAGAAGAGGCCACAATTCTCTTAGTGGGCTTGGGCCCATGCACCGTATAGATTTGACTTTGCTGACATGGCATTGGCTTCATGAAGGCTCGGTCTGTGATTGGCTCATCAATATCCATGTGACGTTATTACTTCGGCCTATATATCCCAATGTGTCTCTCTTCGTAACAAAAGAAGAAAAGAAGAAAAAACGAAAAAGTCGTCGAAGAAAACGCCATGGACGCCATCGATTCCGTCGTCGATCCTCTTAGAGACTTTGCCAAGGACAGCATTCGTCTCGTTAAGCGTTGTCACAAACCAGATCGCAAAGGTATATTACCTTTTACTTCCTTCTTCCTTGTTTATCACAGGGATTGAACGAGCTAGAGTTTGAAATTCGTGTCTATAGATAGTCATGCATGAGAGATCTGTGTGTGTGTGTTTTTTATCGTACGACCTGATGGATCTATCGGTGGCTTTTAAGGATCTGTTTATTGAATGGAGAGATCCGTCGTGTTGTTGTTTAATTCTGTGTTTTTGTTGTTGTTGTTGTCGTAGAATTCACGAAAGTGGCGGTCCGAACAGCCATTGGTTTTGTAGTAATGGGATTCGTGGGATTCTTTGTGAAGCTCATCTTTATTCCGATCAACAACATCATCGTCGGTGCCACTTAGGTAAATTCCTCTTCACCACTTTCTTCCTTTTTTAAATTCAATGTTTCCAGACACATGCATGCTTTTTTCTTTGTCTGGTGTGGTTAATTAGGTGGTAATGATGTTTAAAATTAATGATTTTCATACTTTTTAATCGGTTAAGCTGCCTCGTCTAGTGTATCTAGATCCAATCTATCTAACTGAAAGTTTATCGATGAATCCTGTGGTTACAGGACTTTAATCTAAACTGCTAATAGACTTTGTGAATTGATCATAAACATTGCTTTTTGGCATGTTAAGGGAATGAACTATGCATTATTTAAGATATTTGGATGACTCTTGTTTAGATTAGAATAGGAAATTGCTAAGTAAAAGTGGATTTACCTTGTCCTTGTAATTTTTGGGGGGTGTACTCTTATAACGTTTGGTTTGGCATGTTTGCAGATAACCAGGGAGGATGGAGAAGGGTAGTAGTTACAGCCTTTGTTGTTTGAACAAGATACTTCACTTCTTTTTTTTTTTGTTCTAGTTACTCAAAAAGAGGAAACATTTGTTAAAAGTTGCATTCTCCGACAAATTACATTCTACTTAATATATGTCACTGTTTATTTTCACTCGTACTGTTAAAAATTGCATGTGTTGGTGAATGTGGGCGATACTGGCTAACCCTTAGTTATGGTGACGAGCCTGAAAAACTCTAGTCCCCAAGGGCCTATTTTAAAACTGACTGAACATATGAAACCCAATAAACCCAAACTAACAAGCAAACGAAGATTGATATGATAGTGATACTGGATCGAAGATTGAAGAAGTTGTCATCCATGGAGGACTTTACATTTGTCAGTACCATCGGAGGAGATGCGGAATCGTAGAGTATGAACTATAAGCCCAAAAAATTGTGGGCCTGTTATTTACTGCATCTGCAAAAGAGAAAAAAATTCAATGGAATTGATGTCCTTTCTTGCGGAAATGAGTAAACAATCAACTTAGAGCATGTACAACGCTGTCTCTTAAAGCGTTTGTTACAAAAAACAAAAATTAAAGATTAAAATAAGGGAGAATTGCTAAAATAGTGTTACTTTCTTGGAAAGTTATTAGACTAGTGTATATGTTTGGAAATTATTAGAAGAGTCTTTTATACCTATTTTACCCTTATTTCATGTATAAACAAAAAACGTAATAACGAAAATGCCATTAATGAAATTTGCCACGTAGGCAAAATAATCCGCGTTAAAAAAAATAAATCTACCAATTTCTCAATAAATCTATCATTCTTTTAACGGTAGACTTATTTGTAGTTAGTAAACTTATTTGAAGTTGGTAGACTTATTATTCAGTCGGTAGACTTATTTCGGAAACGATAGACTTATTTTTGATAGACTTATTTTTCTGTTATGGTAGACTTATTGTTCTGTTATGATAGACTTATTTGAAGTTGGTAGACTTATTATTCAGTCGGTAGACTTATTTCGGGAACGATAGACTTATTCTGATAGACTTATTTTTCTATTATGGTAGACTTATTTTTCTGTTATGGTAAATTTATTTGGAAATATAGACTTATCAACCGAGTGACAGACTTATTGATTTGAATGATAGACTTATTTATCTTTGACGGTAGACTTATTATGGTGTGATAGACTTATTGTTAATTGTGATAGACTT
>KE154586.1:292473-303276 GCA_000411075.1 Sisymbrium irio | reverse complement strand
GAGACAGGAGAAGGAGGACTCGCCGTGGAGAACGGCCGCCGGAGACTGGAGAAGGAGGATGCCACTGTCAATGAGAGAAGAGAGAAGAATCATTTAGGGTTTCAAAATTTCCAACCAAAATAAAATGAATTTTGATTCCCAATTTCTTTTTCATTTTAGATATTGTAACTTTTTTAATTATTGTTTTGATTTTGTTTTTTTGATTCTTTTTTTAATTTGAAAATGGCATAAATGTAATATAAATGAAAACTTAATTTTTATGTGTCTTTTTATACCCCTATCCCATTTCTCAAATTTTAGAAAACTAATCTAGTAATATACAAACAAATTGATATTCTTCTAGTAATTATCTCTTAAAATAAAGAAAAATTGAAAAAGTAGCAGTAAACGTATCCTATATTAGTTTCATAAGAGATGTATGTTACGAGCCAAATGTAATTCCACTCAGCAGTCTGAGTGTTTTTGTGAAAATTCCTTTTTTTTGAAGATTATTTTTTTCAATAATCTCTTTATTAATTAAATATTCTTCTGAGAACTAAAAATTGAGTCTCCCCTATTAATCATGCTCTTACACATAATGTTCGTTTCACTCGGTGCAAACTTTGACCAATATCTTTGCCGCTCCGATGACAAGACAATCACTAATATTGTAATAATGATGTTTGGTAAACCCTAACTAACAAGCAAATGACATGACAACAAGAAAAGAGAAGAAGACAGAATCGTGGAACAGAAGCAACGACCTTTCCTTCTTATTCACTCGAAGATGACGCAGACACATAATTGATATCATGATATCATTTATAACCAAAAACATGAAATATCAATCAAAACTCATTTGAGAACCTGATGACATTAGAGAAAAAGTGAGAATAGTAATAATGCCTCCACAACATCATCAATCTTCACTTCCTATTCTCAATCCTCTACTTAGATTCTCACCTCCTTCCTCCCCTGATAATCCTAAACATCAGACAGAACCAAAGATCAAGATGCCAAAATTCAATGTGCGCAAGCTCATACCTCTTCTTATCTTCGTTCTTTCAAGCCTCTCTGTTCTTCGACTCCTCCGGATTTCATTGAAGTCTTCATCCTCTGCTTCCCGGCCATTCTCTTCAACCACATTTCGGTTGAGTCCCACTGAGTCCAGTCAGAAGATCAGTGCTTATGCGAGCCAGAGCGCTCTCACAGAAAAGGAATTCAAGCTCTTATCTGATACCGTTTCTCTTAAATCCCCTTGCAACGTTCTTGTTTTCGGGTTTGCACCTCAATACCTCACGTTAGCTTCAATCAACACAAGAGGCTCGACCGTCATTCTAGAAGATGAACATGCAAAGATAATGACACCAAAAGCTGAAGTAAATCCCAACAACACAAGAATCTACAGTTTGAAATACAGTCGGATGAAAGTCAAAAACGCTTACAAGCTTCTCCGACATTCCCGCTTTAATCCCGCATGCGCACCAAATATGAATAATATACATCAAGGCTCATCAGACTGCAAACTGAAACTGAGGGATTTGCCACATGAGGTACAGAACACCAAATGGGATGTGATCGTTGTTGATGGGCCACGTGGGGATGACTTAGAGGCGCCAGGTAGGACGGGGAGTATATATACTGCAGCTGTGTTAGCAAGAAGAGGAAGTAGTAACTCAACAACAGATGTTTTTGTGCACGATGTGCAAAGGACTGTCGAGAAGTGGTTCTCTTGGGAATTCTTGTGCCAAGAGAATCAGGTTTCAGCTAAAGGAAACTTCTGGAAATTTCGGATCAAGGGTCAAGCAAATGCATCTAGATTTTGCTCACCAGAAACAGCTCTAGTTAGATATTAGCAAAATTTTGTACATATCTAATCCAGAGCAACATTGTTGCTCCCTCAGTTCGACACAGTTTCTCTGTCTCTCATAACAGTGTAGGATTCATATGCTCAAATAAGCCATTCAATGTAGAGAAGCTATCAGAGTTTTGTACAACTATCATTCCAACTATGTGTGTCCTAAAGTAGGAAATGGATACAGCTTGATGAAAAGGCCACAATCTATGCACCAAAAACAGTATGAGTTATATCAGTTTTATCTATTGCAGAACAAGAAACATCACACGGGATAGAGGAAGAGAATCAAATAACGCAGCTGCTGAGATGGGAAAAGAAGCTTTAGCCCCTTGAAGACACTGGGTTTGTCGGATGGTTTGTTATTACTTTACAAAACTACATATAAGAGAATATAGAACTGTCTCTTCTCATTTATGCAATTTGTAATCTGAGGTTTGTATAAAGAATGGCGATTAGCTCGCGTGAAGATCCCCCGTTACAGTATTTGGTTTGTTAAGCAAGCATAATCGATAGATTGTTCTTAACATATACATTTTCCAAGAAAACAAAAGGAATATCAGATAGTAGCAGATAGGCAGGCCTTCTCGATGATATATTTCCCGTACAAAAACAAAAATGTATCCCGTTTCTTACATTGCTTCAAAAGGTGCATCCAGGATCACATACCTCTAAAATTCTATCAGAGCTCGACATGAAACACAAGATACAATTGAGCAGCATCTCCAAAAAGAAAAGAGAATTGTAAAATTTCTACATGAGTGATCCGTACTCGTTTCCATTTTGAATGTCAACCACAATCATCACTCACCACTCTGTTCTTTTCGCTGCAATCACAATAAATGTATACACACATAAGGCCATTGAGATGTACTTCTCCAAGTAAAATTAAAACCAGCAACTGACAAAGCAATATTTATCTGTTTATTGTGAGTGGATGAGGCGTTTATAAGGAAGACACTACTGTGATTAAAAGAGATATCAATCATTCGTAATTTAGTATTATAAAGGCAAAACATACCGCCCGTTTGCTAATGTATGGTTGTATATGGACAGGTTCTTCTGATTCCATAGAGATGCTTTCAGATTTGACTACTAACTTCCGTTTTTCCTTCTCAAATTCTTTTCTAGATTCTTTACGAGTGCCTGATTGCCAGACTCGACCAAAGTTGGGAAGCCAGTCAGCATCAGTGATACTATTCACAGCTAGTCCTCTCTTCTCCATCTCCATCTCTATCTTTCTCCTTTCAGCCCATGCAGCGCCAACCCTATAAGGGTTCAGCTTACTAGTTTTTCCAGGTTTCTTTTCCTGAGATCTGGTCATTTCTGATTGATCGAGTTGAGCACTGTAAACATTCCCATCATTTGCATTAAGCCACGGAGGAGGAGCTCCAGAGTGAACGTTCCCGCTAGGATCGGTGGAATGTGAGGAAGAAATGCTAGTCATTCCAATCACACCTGAAAAGGAAGCGCAAGAAACTCATGCCATTAAAACTAGTGCATATCAGATTTGCGTACATTAATGAAATTCATAAACCTAGACGATGAAGCAGTAAATATGAATACCTGGTAGATGACTCAGAGGATCATCAGCACGTAAATGTGTAGCTCCAGGAAGCCGCCCTGAATGTGATATCTGATACTCATTCGTATTATACTGTAAAGGGATAACATGATTTAAATGATTTGGATTAACGGGAACTTTTTCAATTCTATCCATAGTTCCATCAAACTCATCAAGTTTATTGTGGATATCATTAGATGTCCCTGAAAGCTCTCCACATGGCGTTTTACAAACAAGCGCATCTTTATTTCCTAATGCCGTGCATTTTCTCACCCACTGCAGAAAATAGAGTTTCATTAGATAATTCAACGAATAAAAAGTTTCAGTTTCACAATTGAGAAGAGTATAATCTTCAAGTACGCTTACCTTAGCCACATCAGCATCAGAAATTCGGAAATCGTCTACGCAATCCATCCCCGGGCCATTTTTCCAGAGAAACTGTTTGATATTCTTATGATGATTGGAACTTGCCAAGTGATTGATTGCCTTAGAACTGATTTAAAAAATAAAGTATACAAACAAAACATTATATGAGCAGACAACAATTTCTCTTGCTCACTCCGATTCAACATTCTATTCAGGTAACGAACACACTCAAAGACAAGTGGGTGACATACCAGGCGAAGGAGCTGCCGAGCTCGACGATGTCCTCATCGCAGAAGACACACCAAACGCGGTTTTGCGATTCCTCTTGAGGCCGTAGAACGCTAGGGTTCTTGAGGAAGAATCTGACGTCGGCTACTTTGGATCGGAATCGATTGAGCAAAGCAGAGAGGAGCTCTTTGTGGCGAGGGAAGTACTTGTGGCGCGAGCCTTGGTCGTGATGCAATCGGCACACTTTACACAACTCCAATTCGCTCTTCTTTGATGATTTCTTCTTCTCCTTCTTCCTCTTCTTCTCTTCCATTGGTGACACAGACATATCGGAAGCTTAGGGCTGCTGCAATTGCCAATTTAGAATCAAATTGGTCAGGTTGGTTTATCTCTTAAACCGGAATTGTTTTTTTTTTTTTTGCACCCGCGTAAATTCCCCGGTTAGTAGTTATTTCGCGGAAAGAAAAACTGTTACTATCTTTTAAGAATAAACTGTTACTATCATGAGATGGAAATCTTTTTTTGTTAATGTCATCTCCGAATATTCGATAAATTTCGAGCTTCTATTGGAGGGTTTGGCGAAAATACTTGACTCGGTTCTGTCTGCTGCTGGCCCCACCGCCTCTTTTTTCTCTCCCCCTAGATTTTCGTTTGAAGAAATATTTTTAGATAACTCCAGGAGTGTTGAATTCGATAGCGATGAATCATTCTTGGAAGATTCTCAGATACTTTTATTATAAATATCCTCTTCTGAGTTCTGCTTTCTGATTCACAACTAAACGATGATGACTAGGGTTTTGCTTCCGCTTCTGTGTCTCATCGGACTGCTCAGCTCGAGCTTATGTTTTGGTGACCCCCACAATGGACGCGGAGATCAGCCTTTGGCTCAGATTAACATTTACCAGACAAGTCTCGCTTTGGACACTTCTGTCTCCATTCACGCTTCCCCTCAAACTCTTGGTCTAAAGGTTTTAAAACTGTTATGCTTCCTTTCCAAATTTATGTTCCTTGATCGTGTCTGGTTCTCGTTTTGCCTGGAGACTGTTAGTATTTTTTAATGCTAGCTTTTTGTATGATAGTCTAACTTTAGCCGTTTTAATTTAGAAACTATGTGTTCTTGATCTCACCAACTATGTAAAGAACTAAACTTTCTAAATCGATTGGTTTTGATGTGAGGCTTGTTTTATCTTCTGATCTACAGGGTGAAGATACTGAATGGGTAAATGTTGCTATCTCCAACCCCAAGCCCACTTCAGACGATTGGATCGGAGTTTTCTCGCCAGCAAAATTCGAGTACTTTTCTCAATCTATTCAGTGTGTTCGTTTGATTGTGAATATGGTCCAATATGCGATATTAACTCATCTTTGTTGTTAGCTCATCTACCTGTTGGCCAACTAATGGCAAAGAGAGAACTCCTTATATTTGCTCATCTCCCATCAAGGTTTGTTTTATCACTACGTATTGAACTGTGATTCTCGATTTTCTCATGATAACATTCTGTTTTTTTCTATTTGCCAGTACATGTATGCGAATAATTATCCGGAGTATACAAAGTCCGGGAAAGTGATTATGAAGTTGCAGATTATAAACCAGAGAGCTGATGTCTCCTTTGCACTGTTTTCTGGGGGACTTGGAAATGTAGGTTGACTATGTAGTTTTCTCAGTTTAGTATATTATACTTGCAATATCAAGTGGACGTATTGATCTTTTTGAATACCACAGCCAAAACTTCTCGGGGTTTCGAATCCTGTAGCTTTCGTCAATCCCAAAGCACCCGTGTACCCACGTCTTGCATTAGGGAAGAATTGGGACGAAGTAAGTTTTTTCCTCAAGGGCCTTGGGACTTTTTTAAAAAGATTCAGACTTTAAAAATGCATAGCCAGCTTTCTTTGGTATCTCTCACTTAAATAGGGTTATTTTTTGAGCTTTTGATAGATGACTGTAACATGGACGAGTGGATACAACATAAATGAGGCTGTTCCGTTCATTGAATGGAGTGCCAAGGGACTTTCAAGTAAAAGATCACCAGCTGGAACCATTACCTTCAACAGAAACAGCATGTGCGGTATGTCCTGTTTGGTTAAATTTATTTCTTTTATCTTAGTGTGATACGACGAGGCAACAATCCTGGAATCTCGACGTTTACACAGGTGATCCTGCTCGTGGTGTCGGTTGGCGCGATCCGGGTTTCTTCCATACCGCTTTCTTGAAAGAACTATGGCCAAACCGCGAGTACGACATCTTTAATCTGCCTTTTTTTTTCATCTAAACCAAGAATACTAGTACAGTTTTGTAACTTCCAATCCTTTGGTCTTCAGATACACATACAGGCTAGGACATGATTTGGTCAATGGGTCGACAATTTGGAGCAAAAATTACACCTTCGTGTCCTCTCCTTTTCCTGGACAAGACTCATTACAACGGGTCATAATATTTGGTGACATGGGGAAGGTACTGTCTCGTTTAGACCGTTTCGTTCTTGGCGTATCGGACTATTATCTCAAATGGTCACTTTTTTATCAAAATATGTTTCAGGGAGAGCGAGATGGCTCGAACGAATACAATGATTACCAGCCCGGTTCCCTCAACACAACTGACCAACTCATCAAGGACTTGAAGAACATTGACATTGTATTCCACATTGGAGATATCACTTATTCGAATGGCTACATCTCCCAGTGGGATCAGTTCACAGCTCAAGTAGAGCCCGTCGCTTCTAAGGTTCCTTACATGATTGCGAGGTTAGTCAACAAGAAAAAGGTTTATCATAGTTCTTCTCCTCTACTCTTGCAGTGGGTTAAGTTACTTCTGAATCACTTTCAGTGGCAACCACGAGCGTGATTGGCCAGACACAGGATCTTTCTTTGCCGGTAAAGACTCTGGAGGAGAGTGTGGTGTTCCTGCAGAGACCATGTTCTACTTTCCTGCTGAGAACCGAGCTAAATTCTGGTAAAGTTGTTTAACCATTGAAGTTTCCTTGCGAGTTTCCAGATCACTATCTAACAGATTTCGGTTGAATATGCAGGTACTCTACTGACTACGGAATGTTCCGCTTCTGTGTAGCAGACAGTGAACACGATTGGAGAGAAGGCACAGAGCAATACCAATTCATCGAGCGTTGCCTTGCCTCTGTTGACAGAAAGACTCAGCCTTGGCTCATCTTTATTGCTCATCGTGTCCTTGGTTATTCAACCAATGATTGGTATGGCAAAGAAGGAACCTTTGAAGAGCCTATGGGAAGAGAAAGCCTCCAGAAACTGTGGCAGAAGTACAAAGTAGACCTTGCTTTCTACGGCCATGTCCACAACTATGAGCGAACATGCCCCATTTACCAGGTTTGATCCCATCGTCCATCGATAGTCTTGTCTCCGTCTTGTTTGCCTCGTCTCTGAGTTTTTCTCTACCTTTTTTGTTGTTGTTTTCTATCGCAGAGCCAATGTGTGAACAATGAAAAGGATCACTACTCAGGGACTTTCCAAGGAACCATTCACGTTGTTGTTGGCGGTGCAGGAAGTCATTTGTCTCCCTTTAGCCCACTGACTCCCAAATGGAGTTTGGTCAGAGACTATGACTATGGGTTTGTGAAGTTGACTGCTTCCGATCACTCATCGCTTCTCTTTGAGTACAAGAAGAGCAGCAATGGCCAAGTGTTTGACTCATTCAACATTTCTAGGGACTACAGAGATGTTCTGGCTTGCACTCACGATAGCTGCGAGCCGACCACGTCAGCTTTATGATTCTTCTTCTTTTTATATAGTTTTCCTGCAAATATATTAGCTCTTGTCTTCTTTTTTCTTAGTCAGGTTTTACACAATGATCTTGGAAAACATTTGTTGATTTCTTTATTTGCAGAGATTTTCTCTGCAGACAATATAAGTAATGGATTTCTTCTCATTTTCATGGAACAAATTATCTCTAGTCATAAGCATTGCGTTTGAGAAGCTTTTCTTTTGTATAAACACAAAAGTAACTAAAATTCCAAAAACTTGCTTCTCCTTAGCATAAACACAACACATTGATGATTGACCAGATAGTATTCTTTCTCCTTCCATTCTCTTCTCTCCTCTTCAATCGGACATCTCTACTTCAGGGGACTCGTCTTGTTGGTTTTCATGTGAAATCATTGATGCGAGATCTTCAATTTTGAGGGGTGAATGTCGGGCCATATATTGAAACATGATCTGCAAGATGGATTGTAAATTCTTGAGTCAATTCATAAATATGAATCCCTTAAAGTTCGAGTGCAATATGCAAAGAAGGAGAGTACCAACCTTGGAGTAGCTATCAGCAAAAGCTCGGGCACGATTTGACACACCGGTATATTGTAAATCCGCCTTCTCAAATCTACCATCCACACAACTCAGGCCTCCATCGCCAATGGCAAAGCGAATAAGGCTCCCTGAAGACAGTCCTGACTTTAAATATCCAAATGACACGAAACACGCGGTTAGCAAAGCGATACAGAGAGAAAGCATCCTAAGGTTAATTTAAGTTCAATCTATCATTACTGGAGTCTATCAGCGAATAATGCAGTACTAAGCTAGAGGGATAAAAAATTAGATAGACTCCATCGGTTTCCTTGTAGTCAAACAAGAAGATTTATCTGTTCGTACACTTTTCATTTATCCCGAATGAAGTTCTTACAAATTGGTTTAAAAGATCAGAATGAACATACATACCTGTTTAACAAATTCTGCATTCAAGCAACCAACTGGTACGGGTGGATCATCTGACGTTACAATTTTCCCATCGTCTTGCAACTCCAAGACGATCTGCAATTAATTACAAGATACAGAGAGAGTATATGTTAAAATTTTCGTTAGTGGGAGTACAACACTAAACACTTTGTATGAAAAACCATGTGCTGTATGTGTATGTCAAGTCCACTAACATGTTGTTGGCTCGGAACTTGTCCATTGTTGTCTGTATCAATGACATACTGACTACACCTCTCATCCTTCCAAATCAACACCAGGGGAGTATTACCAGTATGATAATGTGCATGCCTGCGTATTACATGAACTTTAGCGAGGAAAGGGATATATTGCCGTAACAGTTGACCAGAAACAAGATGCATGGAAAAAATGATTTATATACATCATTGTGAAACATAAAGTTTGTCAAAGAAAGCGCAACTAGACCAATGAGATTACGTGGTCAAAGACATTGACATCATGATATACCACGAGTATAAAGCAACCAGTGATATCAAGTGTTCGACACCTAGATTAGTTGCAATAGGTAGGCCTCACTAGATTAACAAGAAAACAACTGAATCACAGCTAGAAACCTGAAGGCACACGAATGTTTTGCAAGCGCAGATACCAAGAGAAGGAAAGATGCAAACTGAATGGCAAATAACAAGTAGAAGAGATGTAATGATGCGCTTACTTGTTATAGAATAGTAATCCATCCTTGACATACGGTGATGATCCTGAATAAGCTGAGTGAAGTCCGCTTTGGTCGCAGTTATAAAACGGAACAGCACTGAACCTGAACTTGTGGTAAAAGGAAGGCAGATCACAAGCACCTGTCTCATCAAGTTTTGATTGCAACCAAAAGAACCTGAACTCGGCAGTACATTCATAAAGCGAGTAACCCCTCCAACAAACCATATCAATCACGTAATATGTCTGATCCGACTGTGTAAAACAGTACCAAACCGCTTAAAAAGATCAGGAAAGCAGTGTAATCAGAGATAAAGACTAGAAACAAAAGAAGGGGAATGATATTACCTCGTGAAATATGCAATCTAGAATTGAATATGAGTGTGCAGGGCCAGAAGTGCCTTTCTTTCTGGCACCACCAGGCAACGCAGAAGGAAAATGGTGCAAGACGGATCCATTCCGTAGTCTACTAACAGTTGTTCCATCGGCTGATACTACAAAACATCGTTTCCCAGCTGGTCTTGCTAGCACGTACCTAAACCCATATCACATAAAACATCAACCAAACCAGTACCCCCTAAAAAAGAAGACAAATTGAAATGAGTGAAGAGGGGCAGTACCACTCTAGGCTCAGCTTATCCGGGACGTCGATGATCCACTCAGGTAGCATGAGCTGCCTCGCGAACCACTTGCGAGCCTCTGGTCCTCTGAGGCTCGAAGCTTGACGAATGTCGAAGCTACTCGATTCCGATTCGTCTCCGGTGTCGAGGTCGGGCATGGCTTCAGATAGTATTTCCGGGTCGACATCGGGAGAGGAGGCTTGGAGCGAGATGACGGAAGAGGCGAGGTTTCGGGCTCGCTGCTGGGCGTCAGAGCGATTCTGAGACTGACGGAGAAGGGAAAGCTCTCGGCGTTTCTGTTGATCGGAGATAGGTCGTCGCTTGAAAGGACGGCGAAGATCATGCGGCGCCATTCTCGGAAAGAAGAAAACTTTTGTATGGAAAGCTGTAGTGAGTTCGAATATTTTGGTCCGATCTTCTTCTTTCTCCGATAAAAACAGGCACAATTAATTTTAAATAGTACTAACTATTAACATAATAAATAAATCCGATTGGTAACTCACGAAATCGCGGAATTGCGTTTGTGGAATGATACATTTTCAAATTGTAGATTTGTAGAATTGCTAACTGTTTTCACAATAAATTTTGTAGAATAACTTTTTTTGAAATTGACGGATTAGCAGAATATATAATATAAATAAATTTTAATTATATTTAACATATCTTTATATATCAAATCTTAAAAATTATTAAAAATATATTTTTATATTAATATATTATAAAAATGTTAATTATTATTAAGAAAATATAATAAATAAAAATAAATATTTATTATTATCAGATTTATTATTGATTTATTTAAA
>KE154586.1:272546-292292 GCA_000411075.1 Sisymbrium irio | reverse complement strand
AACAAAAATTAAAATAATTATAATTTATTTAAAATTTTAAATATATGATTAAATATATATATATATATATATATAAATATTTTATTTATCCGTTTTGTAAAAAGCTACTCAATACTCGTTTTTCTGTGTAATGAATTTTCCTTTGTATTTTCTTTATATATAGACTGCGTTTTTGCGTTTTAATTTCCATTCTGTGAATTTTTCTTGATTGGCAAAATACCTACGAAAAAATGCAATTCTGTCGTTCCCCATATTACCAATCAAATCCATCATATTTTTCTAAGCATATAAAAGAAACGTTCAAAACCTTTATATACTTACCTCCTCTTTATTTTAAAATCCAATATTGTTATTCTTGATTTTCTTGTTTATTTTCTCCTGATGGACGATGGTAATGATGAACGAATGCAAGCGGCGATGGAATTTGGTAATGGAAGAGGATAAACATCGAGTATAACAACAAGAGATGGAAGAGGAAAGCAACCGTTTTAAGGAAAAGATTGATCAACTTGTTATTCCATAATTTTAATATTTATTTTATTTATTTAGAAATTTTAGTGAAACAATAATTGTGCATATTTATTATTTTTAAAATGCTCAAAAATCTATGATATATGATACTGAATATATATTTAACAGAAATATTAACTTTAAAACTACAATATATGATATATATTATGTAATATAATTTAAAATAAGTAAATCAATCGTTCCTTAAATAAATTATGTTGGTTTTAGTTCTAAATATATAATATATAAGAAAAGTCTTTTCATATTTCTTTTTAGAAATGTTTTCTACATTTAATATATATTCAATATAAAACATTGGCTTTAAAACTATCATATATAATCTATATATTAAATAATTAAAATGGATAAACCGAGTCAATAAATTGATCATATTGATGGGTAGATATGATGAATTATCAAAATTTTGGAGAATGAGTTGTTAAGGTGACAACAACACTGATTAATAATCAACTTTTATATCTGAAAATAGATTCAAACAGATTAGATTAAACATAAAAAAACGTTCAAAAAGTGAAATCTCAATAAATGTAATTATTTTTTATTGCTATGTTAACTTTTTTTTTGACGAGCTATTTTAACTTTCTATGTTTTATTAATAATGATTATTCTATACTATAAAACTTTTTTCACATTTTCTATTTTAAAAGTAATTGTTGTTCTACATTATAAAATTTTTTTGATGAAAATTAAATTCGTTTTTTTAGTATAGTTATGTTTTTTTGGTAATTTATTTCAAAATTCAAATCAAAATTATTCATTTTATTATATCTATATAATAATATTTATAATTTTGATTAGATGCTATTAATTTTTTATATATCTTTCATATTTTACTTAGATGCAATTAATAATTGTAATATGTATTAATATATAATCCTATAAAAATAAAATTAATTAAATGAATAGGTGATGTATCAAAATTTTAGAATTTATGAAAAGAATAAATGAAAATATATTACTTCATATACATATATACAGATATTATTTGAGACTAACAAAATATATTATTTCTAGATAGATATATATATATATATTGTTTTACATTTGGTTCTGTTTTTAACAAACAAAATTCTGATTAAACCGATTTTCTTTCTTTGTTGTTAGCTCATCGAGATCTATGAATTGTTTGGAATTTTTTTAATTAAGCTCATTGATTAAAGTCTTGAAAGTTCTGTAAACGTGGGGGTATTGAAGAACTGGTAAAGTGAAAGGTCTGCAAAATTCGCTGAAGGCATAGGTTACTTTAGCATACTATAAATCTTTTTTTTTGGTAGAATAAAACTTTTGAAGAGGTACTTTTTAGACCCACTTTTACCCCAAAAAAACAAGTATAATGCACCAAACTAAATTAGCAAAATCAATGATAGGTATAGAGAGACTCTGAAAACCGCAATCCTTAATGTCATTAAGTTAGAATCACGATCAAAAGATGAAGAAATGGATAAGAAAGAGCTGAAATTAATTATGATCATGGTTTAGAGTCGCTGAACGAAGATAAGTAGTAATTCCTCACAAACATATATGTTATCTGTGTTGAGCTAGGAATCGAACCACGAACTGAATCGTAATTGAACGATAAGACTAGTTCTTCCCATTTACATATTGATCGTGAATAGTCAAATTGAACCAATATCAATAAAAATGGTGATCAAAACCGAATAATTTTGGAATTTATAAAACTATACCAACATCGGTTTTAGATGCCGATGTTCGGTTAGAGTCTCAACTAATGAAAATTGGTGAATAATCCAGGTGTAGTTTGTTTTTATTTTTATTTGTATATTTTCCCACCGGAAAGCCGTATTTATACACAAGTTACATAAATACAGTCTCATTTATCGTTTGTTTGTTTCCTTCTTTCAAGAATCACCTCTCGCATTGATTCTTTTTAACCTCGAGAGAAATCGGAAAGTCTTACTTAGAAGCAGCACGAAGAAGAGTCATGGTGTCAACGCGACGGAGCGGAGACCTCTCCGGCAACAACAATACAACCACCACGCCGAATGGTAGCAGTAGCAAGAGATCTCCATCTTCCTCTGAAGATAAACCTGAATCACCCAAGCGCCATAAGGTATCTGATTACAGAGACACCCTGCTCTTCTCCATCATATACCCTTTGCCTTCCATATGGTTTGAACTCGAGGCGATTTCGGGGATTCTCCCCTTTTCATTTCAGTTGGAAGACGGCGGCGCAAGTGTCGAGAAGCCGGTGGTTACAGCTGGTGGTGATCAGACGGTCGCGGAGGAGACCTCAAAGGACAATTGTACACTCCCTCCTGCGGCGGATTCTGCTGAATGCGACGCCGCTCCAATCTCTGGAGACTCCAAGATTGAGTCCTCCCCGGCGGCGCAACCACCTGTTGCCGAAGGTCTGTCACTCTCTTACGCTGACTAAATCGTCTCAGTTATTCCTTTTCGAATTCGTGAACCTCATGAGTTCTTCTTTGTTCTAGGTTCAACGCCGACTTTGGTAGAGAAGCCAATTACTTCTTTTTCCGGATGGAAGAAGTATCCGAAGCATCCTATCTCTCAGAACCCGTGGTGTAAACTTCTATCACAGTCTGGACAGGTTAGAAAAAGAGACGACTTTGGGCTTTTATCTTTCTTTCCTTTTTTCTAATCTTGTAATGCTTTTATAGAGATCATATTCCTGATAACTGAGCTACTTATGAGTTTCAGGATCCAAGCCTTACCATTTATACGTCAAGCTTCAGTATTGGTTCTAGTGGGACCTGCAACTTCAAATTAAGAGACCCGACAGCAAGTGGAACATTATGCAAGATCACAAGAAATCAGTACAGTGGTGCAGCGTTTCTAGAGGTCACAGGAAGCAAGGGATCCGTGCTGTATAACGGAATATCTATCAAGAAGAACTTCAAACGTTTGCTTCACTCTGGTGACGAAGTGGTTTTTGGTTCACTTGGGACCTATGCTTTCGTATCCTCATGTCATCCCACTTTTTGTTTTGTTTTGGTATCTTTATGTGGATTCACTTAAGTTTTACCCTTAATTTCTATTTAGATATTTCAGAAAATGTCTGACGTTGCAGTGAAAGGTTGTGGGCATCAGATGCCTGCAGGAACTTTTCATCCTTTAGAGAGAAAGGCAGCAGATCCGTCAGCTGTAACAGGTGCTTCAATTTTGGCATCTCTTCCTAGCTTTAGGCAGGACTTATCTCGATTGAAATCATCAAGCCATGCATCCACTAAGGCCCATCAAGCTACTTCTGTAGTCCCGGGTGACGCAGAGCTTAGAGTTGACGGCATGGAAGGGAATTTTCCTGTTAATAATCAAAGTGATAAAGCTGGAGATAGTGAAGCAATAAGCAGCCAGAACCATGATTCCAAAATGGAGGTAGTTTCTGTATTTTTCCCTTGGACCCTGGTGTCATCAACAATATTGAGCGTTATATTAACAAAGCTGGTATCAGATATTAGTTGAGGAAAGCGAGTTGACGAGAAATTCACGACATGCTTCAACGTCAGGCAAAGGTCTGCGATCTGCTATATTCAGAGAAGGTATTCAAGCTGGTATTGTTGAAGGAAAAAGCTTGGAAGTTTCATTCGAAAATTTTCCCTATTATTTGAGGTATACCACCAAGTCATATTAACTTTGTTCGGGTACTTATGCAGAGTCAGATATATGCATCTTCCATTAAGAATCTGTTTACCGCCATCATAGACTTTTTAGTTCTAATATTTGAGTTCACACGAATCATCCTTTTTCTTGTCGTTAGCAATTTGGGCTTTGCCATGGTTGCTGCTTTTTTGTTTTTCTGTACTGTTTAAGGCCTTTCTCTTTTATTTTTGCAGTGAGAATACAAAGAATGTCTTAGTAGCTGCTTCGCATATACATCTGAAGCAACAAGAATATGCCAAGTATGCCTCCGAGTTGACCACTTTGAATCCAAGGATACTGCTTTCTGGTCCCGCAGGTTTGTAGTATCTTTCGTGTGTGATTCCTGTAGTTTTTCGAGGCGGCAACATCACTTTTGCTTTTTGGTGAAATTGTTTTAGGGTCTGAAATATACCAAGAGATGTTAGCTAAAGCACTTGCCAATTACTTTGAGGCCAAATTGCTTATATTTGACAGCCGTCCAATTTTGGGGGTAAGATATTATGTGTGTTTCTTAAATATAAACTGATTTTATGAGGGGTAATGTTGGTTAGTTTACATGACGAAAAATATATCCATCTACTCTATTTGTCTGTTCCTAATTATGAGTATGGACTACAAGACGGAAGTAATTCCTAGTGCATCCGTTCTGAAATTTCCTGCAGGCTCTGACTTCTAAGGAAATTGAGTCGCTGAAGGATGGACTTGCTTCTGACAAGTCACTGAAGGATGGACTTGCTTCTGACAAGTCACTGAAGGATGGACTTGTTTCTATAAAGGCACTGAAGGATGGACTTGCTTCTGACAAATCATGTACGCGTTCAAGGCAGAGTCTTGAGCTCATTGATCGGGGGAAAAGCTCGGATTTGTCAGTAGGTGAAGGAGACGCATCTATCCCATCTCCTGCTGCTTCTTCGTATCCAGACTCACAGCCTAAGTTGGATGCGAGGACTTTGGCTCGTTCATTTGGAACTACAGTGAATCATACTTTGAAGAAAGGCATGCCCTTTTAACTTGTTTGCAACAGAGAATTCTTTTTCAATATTTTTGGATTTCTGGTTGATGATAATTCATTGGAGTAAAAACATTGCAGGTGACAGGGTAAGATTCAACTATCGGGGGCCATCTACCTTAAGGTTTGCTTCTTATGATAGTTCTTGAGGCAGCTGATACTGGCTTCTTAATAGTATGAATTTGAATATTTGTCGGCCCTGTTGAAGAATGTTTCTTGTTTTACTAGAAATGCAAACTTTATTGAAATTACTATATTTACATCCAAGAAGTATACATATCTTATAAATATGTTTCCTATCTTTTATCTTATTGTAAATATATTTCTGAAATAAATTTGTGCTAGGCTTAAGCAAATATCCTCTGAAAATTTTCACTTGCTTTTCTGTATTCACTCCATGTTTCATTGATCCACTTTTTTACTTGAATATTATTCAGCGGACCTCTTTATGGGACTAAAGGGAAAGTTGTTTTAGTGTTTGATGAGAATCCTTCAGCTAAAGTCGGTGTTAGATTTGATAAGCCCATACCTGATGGAGTCGATCTTGGTGATCTGTGTGAAAAGGGACATGGGTTTTTCTGCAACGGTACTTCCTGTTCGGTAGCTTATTGCTTACTGGTCCTCAGCAGCTCTTGTCTTACAAACTATTTCTTCTTTTTCTTTTCTGTAGCTTCTGATCTTCGGTTGGAAAGCTCGGGTTCTGACGATCTAGATAAATTACTTATAAACACATTGTTTGAGGTACTTGTTCTCTCAGTTGCAAAGTGATAAATTTCTTCTTGGTCGTATATTTCTCCAGATGCTTTTATATCTTTATCTGTTTTCAGGTTGTCCGTGATGAGAGCAGAACTTGTCCGCTTATTATATTCTTGAAAGATGCTGAGAAGTTTGTTGTTGGAAATTCGGATTCGTATTCTACGTTCAAAAGCAGCCTTGAACATCTCCCAGAAAACGTTATTGTGATCGGTTCACAGACACACGCTGATAATCGCCAGGAGAAGGTATTTAATGTGCAATGCTTCTGCCACAATTGCATGCATTGAGCCCGTTTTGTTAAATAGAAACTTTTCCTAGGGCAAAAGGGTGATACCTTTTTTATTTATGCGTTTCCGAGGCATTTTAATCAGTGCCGATTTTTTGTTTGTGACCATTTTATAGCTGCATTTTCCGTATTTCATATGTTGGCGTGGACTTTGAAGTTTGAACATTGTGTGTTCACAAAATTATTACTTGCTTTGTCCTGATTTGTATAGGGCAGTCGGTATTCCAAGATTCTTAAGAATGTTCCTCTGTAAACTTCTTATATTTGTAAAAGATGTTAATTGCAGATAAAATCAGTCTCAGGATTGATATAGAAATTGATTATCTTTGCAATGTGAGCACATTTTACATCAATTTGGTTACTCATACTCTAATCCATTTCAATCTTTTGCAGTCTCATCCTGGAGGTCTATTCTTTACCAAGTTCGGCAGCAGCCAAACTGCTCTTCTGGACTTAGCTTTTCCAGTAAATCAACGTCCTCTCCTCTTTTTTTTTTTTTTTCTTAAGTAGGAAAGTTTAACATAACAGGGTTATTATACTCATTCTTGAGGCAAATGGCCATTATCTTTTGCCTTTTTACTGCATGTTTACCGCGTTCTTCTGCTGTTTTTCTTCATTACTTTTTCTGGTTCAAATGTTTTGACTTTCCTTTCGTGCTTAGGATCTATGGGGTTAGTTACATGCTCATATATGCCTTGTTTTAACTGTCATATGTTCTGTTTTCTATAGCTAGCTTTCAGCTCTGCAAGTTCCTTGGAAATAAGCATCAGCTTTCTCATTTCAATTGGCTAGTTTGAATCCGCAGAGTATTTTTTTCTCTTACTGGGTGGGACTAATGTTACATATGCTTATTATTCCAAGGATATTGGACGACTCCGTGAGCTTGGTAAGGAAGTCCCAAAGGCAACTAAACTTCTAACGAAGCTCTTTGGGAATAAAGTTACTATTTACATGCCACAGGTTTGTAACTATGTTCTATTAGATATAAGCATTCTCGTCTGTTGTCTGTCAAAGAAATATTCGACTTAATGGAGCTAATTAAACTCAGGATGAGGATCTTCTTACATCCTGGAACCATCAATTGGATCGTGATGCTGAGACTCTGAAAATGAAGGCTAATTTCAACCACTTACGCATGGTATGTCTTTCCTTTGAATACATGGTATTGGATATCTGCCTTCTTGGATTTAATATGTAATTAGAGAAAGGTCATGGCAGCATTTTATGTCTGGACACAGTATTAGTTTCACATATCATATTTGAAAATCCTTGGATTTTAATTCCAGTGAGAATTCCTTTTCTTAGGTACACTCATTTGCATAATTAACACTCGTTTGCATATTTAATCCCAGTAGCATTTTGGTAGTTAATGATAGTGGAGGGACACCCGCCGAGATGGCTTTTTTGTGAAAGCGCTGACCTCTATCTTTCCTCTTCTTTCAAAACTTGATCGCATCGCTGATAGCATAACTTCTAGACAGCTTGCTTTTTCTATGGTGTCCAATGTTATCTGTTTTTCATACGGCACAATTTCATTTCCTGTTTTAAAGCAGGGGCTTTACAGAAGTTTTAAGAACGAATCCATAATTGCATCTTCATTCAGGTGCTGGGACGATGTGGTCTGGAATGTGAAGGAATTGAGACGTTGTGCATGAAGGATCTCACACTTCAAAGCGACAGTATGTGCTCCCTTAATTCCGCATGATTTCCAGAAATGACTATGGAAAGCTTTTCTAAAGTTGACTTTGACTTTCTGCTTCAGGTGCAGAAAAGATCATTGGATGGGCTCTTAGTGACCATTTAAAACGTAATCCTGATGCTGATCCAGATGCTAGGATTAATCTCTCTCTCGATAGGTAGTTGGCAGCTTGTCCCTGTGCATTATTAAGGGTTAACACATTATCTTAAGTTTTGAGTGCGAATTTTGAATCCTTGCAGCATAGAATTTGGAATCGGAGTTTTACAGGCTATTCTAAATGAATCTACGAGCTCAAAATCTCTCAAGGTTAGCACATCGTCTTGTAATGAATTTAATTATTTGTTTACTGACTAGCATTATAGAAACGGCTCCAATCATGTAGCAACCGTTTCATTTTCTCTGTTGCTTTCAGGACATTGCGACAGAAAATGAGTTTGAAAAGAGGCTTTTAAGTGATGTTATTCCGCCTAGTGACATTGGTGTTACATTTGATGACATTGGGGCCCTTGAGAATGTCAAAGACACCTTAAAGGAATTGGTAATGCTTCCTTTACAACGGCCTGAACTTTTCGGCAAGGGTCAACTAACAAAGGTGGTTCTCTTTTCTGCTTTAGGTTTCAGACGTTTCCATTTTTTTTACTAGGTCCTACCATGAATCTATGACAGATGTATGAAGAGATCTCTTTTTATTTGAGTGTGCCTGTACATGAACATGATTTTTGTGGAGTAATGATGATAGTAGTTATACTAGCTGATGATTTGGCTTTCCTCAAAAGTCTTAGTCTCCTTAAATTTAGGTGTTAGGAAAATATAACGTCATCCTGTTTTAACATGTGCATTGGTGGTTTCCTACTCAGTCCGTTCTTGCTCTTCTCTATGCAGCCTTGTAAAGGAATTCTCTTATTTGGTCCTCCTGGAACCGGGAAGACTATGCTTGCAAAGGCAGTGGCAACGGAAGCTGGTGCTAACTTCATCAACATCTCAATGTCAAGCATCGCATCTAAGGTCTCAGAACACCTAAAAAGTTAACTCTGCCGATCTAAACAGGGACTCGCTAGTTTAATTTTTGTGTTCTTCTCAATACTGCAGTGGTTTGGTGAGGCTGAGAAGTATGTGAAAGCTGTTTTTTCGTTGGCCAGTAAAATTTCCCCTAGCGTTATCTTTGTGGACGAGGTAATTTTGCATGGTCAATTCTTAAGTTTGTGTTGCTTGTAATCAAAGCACTGGCAGTTAAAGAATATTTAACTGTCCTGTAGGTGGACAGCATGCTAGGCCGAAGAGAAAACCCGGGGGAACATGAGGCGATGCGGAAGATGAAAAACGAGTTCATGGTTAATTGGGACGGTCTTAGGACAAAGGAGAAGGAACGTGTTCTGGTTCTGGCTGCCACAAATCGTCCTTTTGATCTTGACGAGGCTGTCATTAGACGGTTGCCCCGTAGGTATTTATGGTTTCCTTGTTGGACTAAGCTTGTTTTGTCAAATCTATACGACAGTTATAGGTTGTAAAACGTTTGTGGTCTTGACTTCTGCAGGTTGATGGTAGGACTACCAGATGCTCCGAATAGAGCAAAGATACTAAGGGTTATACTTGCAAAAGAAGACTTGTCCCCTGATGTTGATCTTGATGGAGTTGCTAGTATGACTGATGGGTATTCTGGAAGCGATCTTAAGGTAAATCCCTAGTAATTCCTTTATCCTTTGTTATGATCTGCCAAAATTATGATTAAAGGAAAATAATACTCATATATCCCTTGTTATTCTCTTCTGGTGCGCGCAGAATCTATGTGTTACTGCTGCCCACCGTCCAATCAAGGAGATATTGGAGAAGGAAAAAATTGTAAGTTGTTATGTGTATTGAACCAATGAGCCTCATTTTTCGTCTTAACATTCAGTAGCTTGCGTTAGCTTCTCTGTAAATAAAATTGTTTATGATGGCATATAAATGGTAGGAGAGAGATGCTGCTATAGCTGAAGGGAAAGTTCCTCCAGCTCTAAGTGGAAGTTCTGATATCCGAGCTTTAAACATGCAGGATTTCAGACACGCACATGAGCAGGTAAGATTTACTTTTGCTGATTTTTTTTTCATATCAGAGTCAGGAGGGCACATAGAACTGTGACCGTTGTCCTTGGTGTTGAATCAGGTGTGCGCGAGCGTCTCATCAGAGTCGGTGAACATGACAGGGCTTCAGCAATGGAACGAACTCTACGGGGAAGGGGGATCTAGAAAGAAGAAATCTCTCAGCTACTTCATGTAGGAGGATGTAATCGACTTCAGAAACCGTAACTCAATTTTCTTCTTGTCTCTCTGTTGGAGGCAGAATTGTATGTAGTTTCTTTTGGTGCTGAGGAATATAGATAAAACAATAAGTGGAATAATGTTGAATTGAGATGTTTTGTTGTTCTCGATCTTTTGTGTTTGTATATATTACTGGTTATGTACTTTAATGTAGTGAGTTCCGAGAGAATAATCGGGTTTAATCGTGTCAGGTTCAGTCACTCACTAGTATCAAATGACATGTATCTCTTGGCGGGGATCAAATGATGTATTCTCTAAACAATTTAAATCGATATAAAATCTAAAAAGCTAGATTGAAGCCAAACAATCCAAACTCAACTTAAACCAATCTAAAAACCTAAATAAAAAGCATGATCGAATAATGAAGAAATGTTTGAGAAAGAGCTGAAAACTATATAGAGTGTGTTGGATTTGTGTAGTTAAAGGTAAAAAATATAAAAATGTTTAACCGGTTAGGCGGTTAGTCACTAATTATGAAAGTTGGTTTATTTGTAACCGGGTAACTTTGATTTATTTATAATAATATCTTTCCCACCGGAAAAAGGAGTATATATAGACAATAAACCCTCATTTTTCTGTTGCGCTTGTGAGAAATCGGAAAGTCTAGTCACTAATCGAAGAATCTGCAAAGAAGAAGAGCCATGGTGTCACCGGGAGGGAGCGAAGACATCTCCGGAAACAATACCACCACCACGCCCGACGTAAGCGGAGACCGCTCCAGAGACAAGAGATCTTCATCTTCTTCCGAATATATAAATCCAGTTGGTTCCGGAGAAGAAGATATATCATCCAAGCGCCAAAAGGTTTCTGATCAGAGAGGCTCTGCTCTTCTCCATCAAAGACCCTTGGAGAGGTTCTGGTTATGAATTTCCCCTTTGATTTCAGTTGGAAGACGGCGGCGCAGCTGGTAATCAGGAAGACCCCAAGATTGAGTCCTTTCCGGCGGATACGGTGGCGCGACCAGATGTTGCCCAAGGTCTGTCACTCTCGTCTCAGCTTTCCTTATCCGATATGTGAACCTCCTGAGTCTTCTTTTTTTCAATTCTTGTTTCTTCTTTGGATTGGATGTCTTTGTCTAGGTTCAACGCCGGCTTTCGTACCGAATCCAATGCCGTCATGTAAACTTGTATCAATGTATTCAGGGGTTGATTTTTAACCCCAATGGATCAACTTTTCTAGAATTATCATGTAATGCTTCTATGAAGGCCATATTCCTAACAACCTGTGCTACTTATGAATTTCAGGTTCCAAGCATTGACATTTATTACACAACTTCCGAATCTATTGGTCATTGTAGATTCTGCAAAGCAGGAACCTTGAAAGCATATGAACTACTGTACAAGATCACAGGAAATCTCTACAGTCATATAGCTATTCTTGAGGTCCCACAAAGCCATGGACATGTGATGTATAACGGAATACTTGTCGGGGTGAATTCCAAACCTTTACTAAGGTCTGGTGACCAATTGACTATTATCCCATGCGCACACCGGGCTAAAGCTTACGTATCCTCATGTCATCCTGTGATGTCATCCTTTTTTTTTCCTACTTGTATACAGAGTGCAAGAAGGGTTCGTCTGTTTTAAGATGAATACACATAAGTTTCCCCTTAATTTCTATCAGATATTTCAGATGCCTGCACAAGTACCACCAGCTGCAACAGGTACTTCAGTTTTGGCATCTTTTTCAAGCTTTAGGCAGGGCTTATCTCGTTTTAAATCATCAAGCCATGCATCCGGTAAGAGCTACTTGTGTTGTCCCAGGTGGCGCAGAATTTAGAGTTGACGGCATGGAACGGAATGTTTCTGTTAATAATCAAAGTGATAAAGCTGAAAATGGTGAAGCAATCAGCATCCAGAACCATGATTCTAAAATGGAGGTAATTAATCTGTGTTTCCCTTGGACCCTAGTGTCATCAACAACATTGAGCATTATATTAACAAAGCGGGTATCAGATATTAGATGCAAAAAGCGAGTTGACGAAAAATTCACAACAAACTTCAACGTCTGGCCATGGTCTGCGATCTGCTATTACTATATCCAGAGAAGATATTAAAGCTGGTATTGTCGAAGGCAAAAACTTGGAAGTTTCATTCGAGAGGTTTCCCCATTATTTGAGGTACTTGTCAAGATATATGCCTGGTAATCTTCCATTAAGAATCTGTTCATCGTCATCATAGACTTTCTAGGTCTAATTTTTTGAGTTGTAAACTTGAGAAGTCTATCTTCCCTTTGCAGTCTTTCAAACGAATCATATGTTTTGCAATGGGTACTGTTCTTTGTATTGTATGCCGATTAAGGTTTCTGTTTTATTTTTGCAGTGAGAATACAAAGAATATCTTAATAGCTGCTTCACGTATACATATGAACCAAAGCAAATTTGCCAAGTATGCCTCCGACTTTACCATTTTGAATCCAAGGATATTACTTTCTGGTCCCGCAGGTTTGTGGTATCTTTCGTGTGTGGTTCCTGTAGTTCTTCTAGGCGGCAACATCTCTTTTACTTTTTGGCTGAAATTGTTTTAGGGTCTGAAATATACCAAGAGATGTTAGCTAAAGCACTTGCCAATTACTTTGAGGCCAAATTGCTTATATTTGACAGCCATCCAATTTTGGGGGTAAGATATTACGTGTTTTCTTAAATATAAGCTGTTTTGTGACGGGTAAATAAGAAGACGGAAATATGTCCATTTGTTCTGCAATTTCCTGCAGGCTTCTGCAAAATCATGTTCAAGGCAGAGTTTTGAGCTCATAGATGCACCTATCGCTTCTTCTACTTGTCAAGACTCACAGCCTAAGTTGGGGGTTCCAGTGAATCGTAATGTGACGAGAGGCATGCCTTTTAAATTGTTTGTAACAATATTATTTTTCAACATTCTTGGATTTCTGGTTGATGATAATTCACTGGAGAGAAAAACACTTGCAGGTGACAGGGTAAGAGTCCACTATCGGGGGCCATCTACCTTTAGGTGTGATATTGGCTTCAATACTGTATGAATTTGGATATTTTTAGGCTCTGTTGAAGACTGTTTCCTCTAAAACTAGAAATTCAAAGTTTATTGTAATTAATATATTTACATCCAAGGAGTATATATGTGTTTATAAATCTGTTTCCTATCTTGTATTTTATTCTAAATATATTTCTGGAATTTTTGGGAGCTTATGGAAATATCTTCTGAACCTTTCTCTTACCTTTCATATATTCACTCCATATTTGAATGATCCACTTTTTTACTTAATCTTATTCAGGGGACCTCCTCACGGGACTAAAGGGAAAATTGTTTTACTATTTGATGAGAATCCTTCAGCCAAAATGGTGGGCGTTAGATTTGATAAGCCCATACCTAATGGTGTTGATCTTGGTGGTCTGTGTGAAAAGGAACATGGGTTCTTCTGCCATGGTACTTCTTTTTCGCTAGTACATTGCTTACTGGTTCTTAGCAGCGCTTGCCTCACAAACTGTTTCTTCTGTTTCCTTTCTAAAGCTATTGATCTTCGGTTCGAAAGCTCGGGTTCTGAGGATCTAGATATATCACCTATCAATACATTGTTTGAGGTACTTGTTCTCTCAGTTGTAAAGTAATAAATTTGTTCTGTCTCATTTTTTTTTTCATGTGTTTATATCTTAATCTGTTTCCAGGTTGTCCGTGATGAAAGCCAAACTTCTCCGTTTATTCTATTTTTGAAAGATGCTGAGAAGACTGTTGTTGGAAATTCCCATTCGTACTCTGCGTTTAAAAGCAGCCTTGAGGATCTACCAGGAAACGTTATTGTGATCGGTTCACAGACTCACTCTGATAATCGCAACGAAAAGGTATTTACTGTGCAACACTTCTGCCCCAGTTGCAGGCATTGAGCTCATTTAGTTAAATAGAGGCCTGTCCTAGGGGAACGAAGTATGATTCCTTTTTTTTTTTATTCGATTCACATCGCAGAGTATTTTCTTCTCTTATTGGGTGGGACTAATGCTACCTTTGCTTAATGTTCCTAGGAAGTCCCAGTGGCAACGAATCTTCTGACAAAGCTCTTTGGGAATAAAGTTACTATTCACATGCCACAGGTTTGTAACTATATTATACTATCGACATAACCATTCTCGTCTGTTGGCTGTCAAAGAAGCTTTAGACTTAATGGGGCTAATGAACCGCAGAATGAGGATCTTCTTACATCCTGGAACCAACAGTTGGATGGTAATGCTGAGACTCTGAAAATGAAGGCTAATTTCAACCACTTACGCATGGTATGTCTTTCCTACGAATATATGGTATGGGATATGCTTTTAGTTGTATTCTTGGATTTAATATGGAATTAGAAATAGGTCATCACAGCATTTTATGTCTTGACAGAGTATAAGTTTCACATATAATATATAAACATTCTTGGATTTTTATACCAGCGAGAAATCCTTTTCTCGGGTACACTCATTTGCATATTTAATCCCAGTAGCATTTTGGTAGTTAATGATAGTGGAGGCACAACCGCCAAGATGGCGTGTTCGTGAAGCGCTTACCTCTATCATTCCTTTTCTTTCAGAACTTGATTGCCTGATTCTCAGTCACATGAAAATAAATCGTTGATATCATACCTTCTAGAATATCTTGCTTTTTCTGGTGTCAATGGTTATCTGTTTTTCATACGGCACAATTTCATTTCCTGTTTCAAAACAGGGGATTTACAGAAGTTTTAAGAACGAATCCATAATTGTATCTTCATTCAGGTGCTGGGACGATGTGGTCTGGAATGTGAAGGAATTGAGACGCTGTGCATGAAGGATCTCACACTTCAAAACGACAGTATGTGCTCCCTTAGTTCGACATGATGACTAGAATTGATAGTGGAATTCTTTTCTAAAGTTGACTTTGACTTTCTGCTTTAGGTGCAGAAAAGATCATTGGATGGGCTCTTAGTGACCATCTAAAACGGTATCCTGATGGTGATCCAGATGCTACGGTTATTCTGTCTCGTGATAGGTAATTGGCAGCTTGTCCCTGTGTATTACTAAGGGTTATCACATTGGCTTGAGTATTGAGTGCAAACTTTGGATCCTTTGCAGCATAAAATTTGGAATTGAAGTTTTACAGGCTTTTCTAAATGAATGTGCGAGCTCAAAATCTCTCAAGGTTAGCACATTGTCTTGTAATGAATTGAATTATTTGTTTACTGACCAGCATTATGGAAACGGCTTCTGTCATGTAACAACTGTTTAATTTTCTCTGTTGCTTCAGGACATTGCGACAGAAAATGAGTTTGAGAAGAGACTTTTAAGTGATGTTGTTCCGCCCAGTGACATTGGTGTTACATTTGATGACATTGGGGCACTTGAGAATGTCAAAGACACCTTAAAAGAATTGGTAATGCTTCCTTTACAACGGCCTGAACTCTTCTGCAATGGGCAACTAACAAAGGTGGTTCTCTTCTCTGCCTTAGGTTTCAGACGGATTCCATGTATTTCTTTACTAGGTCCTGCCATGAATTTATCACAGATGGACGAAGTGCTCTCTTTTTATTTGAGTGTACCTGTAGATGTACATGATTTTTGTGGAGTAATAATGATAGTAGTTACATAGCTGATGATTCGGCTTTCCTCAAAAGTCTTGTATCCTTAAATCAAGGTGTTAGGAAAATATAAAGTAATCCTGTTTTGACGTGTGCATTTGGTGGCTTCCTACTCAGTCCGTTTTTACGTGTTCATTACGTATTCTTCTCTATGCAGTTTTGTAAAGGAATTCTCTTATTTGGACCTCCTGGAACCGGAAAGACTATGGTTGCAAAGGCAGTGGCAAAGGAAGCTGGTGCTAACTTTATCAACATCTCAATGTCAAGCATCGCATCTAAGGTATCAGAATACCTGAAAAGTTGAACTCTGACGATCTATACAGGGGACTCTCTTGTTTAAACTTGTGTTCTTCTCAATACTGCAGTTGGTTGGTGAGACTGAGAAGTATGTCAAAGCTGTCTTTTCGTTGGCCAGTAAAATTTCGCCTAGCGTTATCTTTGTGGACGAGGTAATTTTGCATGGTCTATTTTTTAGTTTACGGTTCTTGTAATCGAAGCACTGACAGTTTAAATATTATTTAACTGCCCTGTAGGTGGACAGCATGCTAGGTCAAAGAGGAAATTCGGGAGAACATGAGGCCAGGCGGGTGATGAAAAACGAGTTCATGATAAATTGGGACGGTCTATTGACGAAGGAGAAGGAACGTATTCTGGTTCTTGCAGCCACAAATCGGCCTTTTGACCTTGACGAGGCTGTCATTAGACGGTTTCCCCGTAGGTAAATTACAAATGACTGCCTTGTTGGCTAAGCTTTTTTGTCAAATTGACATTGACAGTTATAGGTTGTGAAACGTTTGTGGTCTTGACTTTTGCAGGTTGATGGTAGGACTACCAGATACTCGGAATAGAGCAAAGATGCTAAGGGTCATACTTGCAAAAGTAGACTTGTCCCCTGATGTTGATCTTGATGGGGTTGCTCGTATGGCTGTCGGATATTCTGGAAGCGATCTCAAGGTAAAGCCCTAGCATTCCTTTGACATTTGTTATTGCCAAAATCATGATAAACGCAAAATAATAGTCATATATTCTCTTCTGATGCGGACAGAATCTATGTGTTACTGCTTCTTTCGGTCCAATCAAGGAGAGATTGGAGAAGGAGAAAAAAGTGAGTTTTCACTTTTCCGTGTGTTGATTTGAAGCCTCTTACTTATTTATTTTATTTTTTCGTCTAAACATTTCGTTATCTTGCGTTAGCTTCTCTGTAAAATAAAAAATGTTTATGATGGGATATATATGGTAGGAGCGAGATGCTGCTATGGCTGAAGGGAAAGTTCCTCCAGCTCCAAGTGGAAGTCCTAATATCCGAGCTTTGAACATGCAGGACTTCAGATCCGCACATGAGCAGGTAAGATTTACTTTTGCTGATTTTTTTCTTTCATATCAGAGTCAGGAGGGCTCATAGAACTGTGACCGTTGTCATTGGTGTTGAATCAGGTGTGCGCGAGCGTCTCGTCAGAGTCAGTGAACATGACAGAGCTTCAGGAATGGAACGAACTCTACGGGGAAGGTGGATCTGAAAAGAAGAAATCCCTCAGCTACTTCATGTAGGAGGATTGAATCAACTTCAGAAACCATAAATACCTCAATTTTCTTCGCCAGAGCTCTCTGTTGGAGGCAGAATGTCTTGTATGTAGTTTCTTTTGGTGCAGAGGAATATTGATAAAACAATATGTGAAATAATGGTGAATTGAGATGTGTTGTTCTCGATCTTTTGTGTTTGTATATATAGCTGGTTATGTACCTTAATGTAGTGAGTGCCGAGAGAATAATCGGGTTTAGTCGTGTCAGGTTCAGTCTCTAGTTTCAAATGACATGTATCTCTTGGCGGGGATGAGATTCATGCAGTAATCACTATCCAATAGTTTGTTTTAGCTGGAAACTTCCGATCAATCTTGTATAATCGTATTCGTAGGGAACCTATAATCGTATGATATTTTGATTTTGCAGCTTAGCAGACATCACAACCGGTTTGGTAGTTGATATTTGATAATATATGTTTTAAAACGTAAATTGATTCTTCCAAGCGTCCCAAGAAAATAGTAACACTGATTAAATTAAATTCGAATTTATTCGATCAAATGTTATCTAAACAATTTAAATCGATCTAATATCTAAAAAGAATTTTTTATGTAAGCTGGATTAAAAGCCAAACAATCCAAACTCAACTTAAACCAATCTAAAACCTAACTAAAAAATTAATCCAAGTTTTTATTTATGAAAATGCTTTTAACAAAAAAAGAAGTATCAAAGTCACTTGGGCAAAGTTGAACAAAAAAAAAACAAGTAAATATAGCAAAATAAATTAGCAGAAATAAAGATAGATATATGGATGACTCTAAAAACTGCAATCCTCAATAACGTCATTGCGTTAAACCACGATCGAATAATGAAGAAATGTTTAAGAAAGAGCTGAAAACTATGTTCAATTTGTGTAGTTAGAAGAAAATATCAAAATGTGTAACCGTTGCCCTTTTCTTTGTGTCTCTATTTTTTTTTTTTGTAACATTTGATAAATATCTCATATAAATTATTTGAGGATTTTTTGAGAGAATAACCTTTATTATTTCATCATTGTCATAATGAACTGTCATAACCAAAATTATTCTTAGGTTCATTTTATAACTACACTCAAATTACTAAAATAGTTACAAAATATATCACTCATAATTTAATTAAAATAAAATATTATTATTAAACTAATAATATAATTAGTAATCTAAACAAAAAAATCTTTGCTTCTATTTTCTTAAATTAAAAGCCACAAAATTAATAAATTTAATAACAAGATTTATATCCAATTATATCATATTGCATGTTTTTAAATCATTTAAATGTTTCCTATCATAGTTTAATTTTATTTTATTAAATAAATTGAATCATCATATTAAACATATAACACACTATAACTACATCCATGTTATTCTTCAATCATAATATTATTCTAGTCTTCCTAATATAACTACATCCATATTATTCTTATAAAATATAAATTTATTTATTTAATTAAAATTACACATTTTTAATTTTACTTTTAAAAATAACTAAAACAAAAACATGTGTCTGCATATATGTAAAATATTAAATAAATAAAAATCACTGTATCTAAGACGCATGTTATTATATAGTTAAATATTAAATGGTAATACAAATAATTTACCCTTTAAAACTGTGGTAATAAACCATACATTGAGAATCATTTTCACACATTTTTTTGGAAAAAAAACATCTGCAATTTGATTTCTTTCTTTACTGACAAACTGAAGTAAACATAGTGGCAGCTTCAGTATCTAATACCTGATATCACAAAACAGATTTTCCAACTCTAAACTTGATTACCCGTTAATAATGTTTTAGAGGTTTAAGCAATCATTTTTAAACCAGACTCTAAATTTTCTTTTGATTTAAGAGATTACCTTTCAATGAAGCTGACGTTGGAGTAGAGCAAATATCTATATATGTAGTCAAAAGTATGCAACGGTATACAACTGCAAAGATAAATAAAGTTGATGTAGTTTTGATTTGTCCCAGGAAACCTTAATTGGGACACTTAAACAAGACAAAATTGAAATCATTACCTCTCTGACGGAAGAACAAAGTGTTGGTTGTCAGGATCTTCAAGAGTATTAACCAAAAACATTATTGGAATTCTATCCCATAATTTCTATTAAAAAAAGTTTAATATAAAATATTCTTTAATATTTTTTAATAAAGTTAGAGTCTTTAAATTTTTGGAACATTTAATGAAAAACTTTAAATAGAGAGAATTTTGTTGTGTTTCAAGAATTAGAAATTCAACTTTATCAAAAAAACAATATATAATATTTATATTATTTTCAAAAATTAAGAAATTATGGAAAAAACTTCATAATAATCTTGCTCTAATCAACCACCTTTCCCAAGTGACCTCATCACTATGAATTTCTCGATCAGAAAAACGACTGATATAAACTGAAATCCAAATATAATTTTTTTTTTTCAACAAATCCAAATATA